>NW_026483941.1:0-24217 GCF_026875155.1 Cherax quadricarinatus | reverse complement strand
AGGAAACACTGTAAAGATCCTGATCCTCAATCCCATACGTCCCCCTAGCTAGTACTAGTGCGGTCAGAAAAAGGATGCAGTGTGCCCCACCCTCACCAGCAGCTAAACGAGGAATGGCTCTTGATCTAGGGAATTAAAATCTGTGCCCAGTTACACGAATTAAGCCTGAATGCCTTCCATCATCCCCACAGGTGCTGTATAATCCTATGGTTTTTAGCGCTTCCCCAGATTAATAGTAATTTGTCATGGACATTGTATGTTGTGCATATACTATGAGAAACTTAGCCTTATAAAACTTAAGCTAAAATAAACTAACATAACAAACTTGCTCCACCAGCGGTAGTTACAAGGAAGCACAGCTCCTGTTGCATTGGCATGAGTGAAGGTATTAAGAATGGATGGATACTGGATGGGGTGTGTAGGGCATTATGTGCCCCCGCGGAAGATATCAAGATAATTTTTTTCTTAGAGGATCTGGTACACATTAGATCTGACACTTCGTGTGGCATGGGACTAGAAATGCGAGATGAAGAAAGATTTTTCTCCTTGAGGGATGGCTTTGCATTTCTCGTATGTTAAGAGGGTTGTTTAACGATATTTGAATGCATGATTAGGAGAGATTTCTTCAAATAAGCTAACTTATTTTAGGGGCCCGTTACGGGAAGTGTTGGTATAAATTTATTAAAGGAGGGCGGTATATACGGGGGAAATGCAGTTTTATGCTGATTTATGGGTAGTGGTTTTTGCAAACGGGGGCTAACTGGGGGCGAGATAAAAAAAAATCCTCTTGGGCAGGAAAGAGAGGGATGGTTTCTTAACTGACAAAAGGACATTTTACACGGGATTGGGGAAGAGTAAAATTGGAAAGAGTTTGCGAAGCCAGGGATAAAAAAATATGTATGGGAGACCAGGAAATGTAATTAGGAAAGGGAGGACTAATTTTTGTGTAACGCCGAACAAACTATAACCCCATCCCCCGGCACCCTATCTTGTAAAAATTTTGATAGTGAAACTAAAACCAAATTAAAACCCAAGTATACTGAATTAGTAATGAAGAACCAAAATACTCTAGTAACAAGGAACATATTCAAAAGTGCACAAAAAATATTACAATTGGCTAAGTTAACAACACAAGACATTCCAAGAAAAAAAAGCATTTTAGTGGAACTAAGTTTTGTATAATCACCCGAGAAACATTTGCAAAAAAGCAAGATCCAGATTTCCGAGTGAACAGAAGCTTTACTTTTGAAAATAAGTTTGACTGAGATTTAAAACACATGTGCAACATCTGGGGATCTTTATTGTAGACATTTCGCCATCCAGTGGCTTTATCAATACAAATTCTAGGAAAATAACTTGAAAACAGTAGAACTATGTACAGAAGATGAGGTAATCAGTCCCCCAATCCCGCCTACCAGTGAATATGCCCTCGTCTGCTACACCTGACGTTACTATATAAGCGCCAGGATTCTTTCTTCTGCTTCAGAATCTCCACGACTATGGTGCTCTTCGCACCTACTCCTAGGTTGAGGGACTGATTACCTCATCTTCTGTACATAGTTCTACTGTCTTCAAGTTATGTCCTAGAATTTGTATTGATAAAGCCACTGGATGGCGAAACGTCTACAATAAAGATACCCAAATGTTGCACATGTCTAATCTCATCTTGTCGGTATTATATACCATTCGTACACAACATAAGTTTGACTACTCATTTATTGCTCTTGATTCATGTTCTCCTTAATTTATTGACGTAATTTTTAAGAACTAATAATTTTAGTTTAACATAGTATAAAATGGTATATTGTATCATGGGGGCCATTCTTTCACCACCAGCCGAGGCTCTATTAGGCTCTATTAATCTCTAAGCTGTGCATGCAGCCCTGGTTGGTTAAATTTTGAAGGGTGGGACCGGTTAAGCCAGTGGAAGGTCTCAGGTTAGGTAGGGGTTCGTCAGGAAACTGGGCAAGTGCTTCCTGACGCGGGTCTAGGTGATGACCCGCCGTTGGAGCCTCGTCAGATGACCAAACCTCTAGTGGCAGGTCACCGTTTATAATTTAATTTCAGCATGAAACATGTTTGTACAAAGGAGTATAACAATTGAGTGTACGTGTCAAAAGCCCCTTTATATGCAGAGCATTTTGGGGTAGACCCCATCAGGAAAAAGCTTGTCAAATTGTCTGACAAATCTTGCCTAACCAAAGTTTTGGGAAATTTTGTATAGAAGGGGAAAAAGAAAAATCGAGACGCGAGACTAGAATGTTGAGATGCGACTGTAGTCAGGGTTGGAGGGGTTTGGGGAGATGAGCCGTCGGCTTGACGTCCCAAGGTGAAGGGAGAGGGGCAACTAAAATTCCAAGAATTGAAGTCTCGACGGGGATGGGGGGACATTGGGTAAAGGCATGTCAGTAGTCAAAAAAACGGCTGGGGGGCTCCTTCCGAAAAGGCATGCGTCTGGAGGGCTCCTTCCGGTTTTAGGGCCTTCCACTGGGAGGCTCCTTCCGGTTTGGGCCCTTTCCACTGGGGGGTGTATCCGGTCTAGGACCAGGAGCTGGAGGTCCACCTTTTCACACCTAGGTGTTACTTCCGGTTTTGACCATGCCCTCGCCCTCGAGACTACCTCACCCCTTGACCCCCCCCCCAACCAATACCCCCGCCCACGACCCCCCCCCCCTTCGCGACCCCCGCGCGGGGCCGCCCGCGCGCCCGCCCGCGCCCTTCGCGAGCCCCGCCCGCTCCTTCTGCTGCGCCTTCTGCAGCGTCGTCCGGATCGCCCCGCGCCTCGAATTTTTTTCCGATTTTTTTCGAATTTTTTTTGAATTTCATTTTCTTGTGCTCTCCATCTCCTGGGATCAAGTTTTGGATTCCCCCCCCCTATGGGTTTTTCGAAATTCTCCATCTCCTGGGAAATCAAGTTTTTTGGATCCCCCCTATGGGGTTTTCGAAATTCTCCATCTCCTCGGATCCCTCTCCCCACTTTCACCCCCCAAACCCCAAAAATTTCTCGATAATACAAGTTTTTGGATTCCCCCCTATGGGGGTTTCAAAATTTCTTATGATCTCCTCGGATAAATTTTTTCTCGAAATCAAAGTCTCCATCTCCTTGGATCAAATTTTTGGATTACCCCTCTCACTTTCACTCCCACCCCAAAATTTCTCGATAATACCAAGACTCCATCTCCTTGGATCAAGGTTTTTTGGATTCCCCCCTCTGGGGGTAAGCATTCAAATGAACTCCTCCTATGGGGCATGGTGCTCTCTCTTACTACAGGTCTAAACATCTTCCCCTTATTATTTTAAATGAACTAAAAGTTTCCTCTCATTAATGTGTTTACTCGACGGGTCATGACGTCAGTATTCCACTCATTAATTTTAAATGAACTAAAAAGGACCACACGCACAGGCTAATCATGACGACCCTTTTTTAGTTCATAAAGTTAATAAGGGGATATGATACCTACATCATAGGGAAAACATTTTCATCATCAGAAAGTCGCTTTTTTTGTTTCGTTAATACCCACAACAATCCACAATTTCTTTACAACACAAGTCTAACATTTTTCTCGTTTTAACTATTTCATCTCAGGTCACTCCCCCACGAAGTAACCTCCTCCCCACCCTCCCGAACCCTCACACTCCAACCAACACCTCACAATTTTCACTCATAACCCCCAATTTTTTCTCGTTTAACCCTTTTAGTTCATTAAATTTAATAAGGGGATACAGTACATCAGAAAGTCCCACAACACTTATAACCACTTTTCGATAAAATTTACTAGTCAAATTTTACATATTACGAAGTTAAATACGCACTTTTACTTTGAACATCTTCAAAAACACTCTCATAAATCATTTGAATACTCACAAAAATACCTTTATACATTTCCAAACAACACTGAAATACTCCAAAACATCATTCGAACACCCCCAAAATCACCTCTGAATACTCCCAGAACACCTTCATAAGTACTCTTGCACATCATTTGAACACCTTCAAAAAACACCTTTGAATACTCTCATAATCATTTGTACACCTTCAAAACACCCTTGAACACCTTCAAAACACCCTTGATCACCTTCAAAAAACAACATTTGAACACACTCAAATCACCTTTGAACACCTTTGAACATCACCAAAACACTCTCATAAATCATTTTTGAATACTCACATAAACACCCTTGAACACCTTCAAACACCTTTGAACATCCCCCAAAAAAACTCTCATAATCATTTGAATACTCACATAAACACCCTTGAACACCTTCAAAACACTCTTGAACACCTTCAAAAACACCTTTGAACATTTCCAATCAACACTGAAACACTTCCAAAAAAAACACAATTTGAGTACTCCCAATTACACCACTGAATACTACTAAAACACCGCTGAATTCAATCAAAACACCCTTCAACACCTTCAAACACCCTTGAACACCTTCAAAACACTCTTGAACACCTTCAAAAACACCTTTGAACATTTCCAAAACACAATTTGAGTACTCCCAATTACACCACTGAATACTACTAAAACACCGCTGAATTCAATCAAAACACCCTTCAACACCTTCAAAACACCTTTGAAATTCGTTTTTAAACTAATTTCATCACAACCCACTTATATCATCTTTTTTCGGTATCTCTAATTCGACTACATTACCCACATCCCTCATCAATTACCAATTTATTCACATTTTTTTTTCCCCCTTTTTTTTACTACTAAAATTCTAAAAAAAATCCTCTCCTACCCACCTCCTTGTATCCACATAAATTAATATTATACTCGCATCAACTACCCAACTATTGCGATATGTTTTCAACACCCCCTCCATTCCTTTTCCAATATATCATAACTTTTCAATTCTATAATTTCTTTTTAAAATATTCACACATTACCTTTATATTCAGTAAAAATCTCTCCATAATTTCAAATTAAAAACCCTCCCCATAACCCTTCCATCTCACCCGCATTTCTTCACATCAACTCACCATCTCCAACACACCTCTTCTGAACACACACACAAAAAAAAAAAATCACATTTTCACATCCACAAATGCATCCCCAAATCCACTAAATTTCACGTAACCAAGATTTCACACACACCTTACCAAACCCTAACCTTACCTAACCTACCCACCCTAACTAACTAACCTAACATAACCTAACCTAAACCTTACCTAGCCAAACCTAAACCTTACCTTACCTAACCAAACCCTAGCTAACCTAACCTAACTTATCCTAACCTAACACAACCTAACCTTACCTAACAAAACCCTTTAACATAACCTAATAACCGAACCTAACCTAACCTTACCTAACTTATCCTAACCTAACCTACCCTAACCTTCCCAAACCTACCCTAACCAAAACCTTACCTAACCTAACCTAGCCTAACCAAACCTAACTTATCCTAACCAACCAACCTAACTTACCTAACCTACCCTAACCTAACCTAACCCCAAAACCTAACCTACCCTAACCTAACCAGCCTAACCTAACCTAACTTTACCTAACCTAACCAACCAAAACCAACCGAACCTACCCTAACCTAACCTAACCTAACCTAACCTTACCGAACCAAACCTAACCTAACTTAACCAAAACCCCTAACCTATCCTAACCTTACCGAACCTACCCTAACCTAACCTTACCTAACATAACCTAGCCTAACCTAACCTAACTTTACCTAACCTAACCTAACCAAACCTAACCTAACCTAACCTAACCTAACCTTACCGAACCTACCCTAACCTAACTTAACCTAACCTAACCTATCCTAACCTTACCGAACCTACCCTAACCTAACCTTACCTAACTTATCCTAACCTAACCTAACCTATGATTCAAATCTTCATGTTGAAAATATAATGGATTAAAATTATATCCTCCATCATATGTCTTCATATCAACTAATATAATAAATATCTTATCGGGTATGACTTGTCCCCAAGGATTATCTGCGATCAATTGTGTTTGATTAGATGCCAGAATATATGATTTAAATAATGTCTTCTTGAACAGATATTCACACCCCTGCGGGTTTGCCCTCATGCTTGAATTCAATGCAATTAATGCATTCGTATACGGAATAACTTTATCGATCCATAATTTAAATGGAATTAATTATATTTATTTTTTTTTTTCCGCTTAATGGAGTCATAATTACCCATGCGGGTGAGTGCAATTCAAGTCTCAATCGACATTCGACACTATCCAGGATATATTCGTCAAAACTACTCACACCCCAGCATCAAAGGGAAACAAGAAATTCACTTCATTCTTTTAATTTACCTTCGTCTTTCTTAATATCATCTAAATCACCTGATGTAATAGTACTACTTGCTGTGTCTTTATTACGAAAGAATGCTATTCTTCCCAATGTATCTAATTTTGATGGGGATAAATGCTTAAAAGCAGTTTAATATAACCCGTATATGAATAAAATGGATTCGATTCTATAAGTTGTTCATTGAGATACAAACACACAGTTTGAATATTGTCTGACTTATAGAGTTCACAATATGACCTTATCATCGTCTCCCAGTGCACTCCCACCTCATTGTTATATTTATGTTCTTTTCCCAAAGGGCCCGGGACTCGTTAAATCTAAAAAATTACCTCTGAACTTTGTATTCAAAAATTCGAGAAATTTATCAGATCCTTGATTACGGGCAATACTTCACATGTGCGTCTAGCTGCTATTGAGGATTCAATAATGATAGGGGTCCTGGTAATTTTGGGAATCCATCAGTTATGGAATGAGAAAAAGTGGGGACGGGGGCGTTGAGTCCCCCTGTGTAACGTATAGAGCACCAGCCAAACATACAAACAATATGACAGTTAACAATAAACTAAAATTAATTAAATATTCCAGTTTTCTTTATTATTAAATTTCAATCGTTTCAAACCAATCTTTCTACTTCCTCCGGATAATAACTTCTGCCCGACACCCTTCAATTTTCTACCCCTCTATTTCTCGCAGAATTTTTCAATGCAATACCATTTTTAAAACATCGTTCAACACATTTTGCCCGTATTGTAATACTCCCGGAGCAAAGGTTTTCAATAAGAAGGGTAATGCTTTTTCGGCCATCCCACCGAGAAATGACAATAATCCTCCGCCCCCCCTCTAGCTTTATATAATATAATATCATCTAAACCTCCCCCTTCACCCTCGAAGTATCAAAGAGTTTCAGGAAGATTCCACTGAAGGAGGAGAGAAACGTTCTCATCTTGACGGTTCTTTTCAATATTAACTCAACTTGATCATTCACTCTCTTTTTATAGGTCTTAAATGTATTTACAAAATACAGTAGAACATTTGTCATTATATTGAATTAACCTTCCTTTCTGATCAGCGAGCTTAATACTCACTTGATCAATTATCTTTTTTTTTAAGTGGTTTGTACATTGTGGGGTCATAATTAGATCTTAATGTATTAATATCAACTACTCCCAAAGAGATACAAAACTGATCGCCAAAATTAATGGGATCAATCAATCGCTATATATTAACATATAATTAAAAACCTGATTCAGGATCGGGGGGTTTACCGCCTTCACACCAGACTCGTTAAAAATAATCTCTTTTTTATTGGTAAAGACATACAAAATTTCATTACCTGAGAACCCTAGCATATCGCTCCTTCTTTATCAAATTCCAACCCCACATAAGCAGTGGTAAAAATCAGAAGGTATTATTAATTTTTTTTTTCAAGTTAATAACCACTCTGTTTATTCCTGGATGATATGTGAACACAATTGAGTTTTTGTGGATGATAATACCCGTTATATGTTTAACTGCTATTAAGAGATTTGCATTAATATCCTCATTTAATTGCCTCTAAAACCCTTTTGTCATATCACCTCCAATAATTTTGCTCATATAAATTTTTATGCATATATTTATTTACTGTAGATTTCTCATATGTAATACATATCTTCAAATTCTTTTTGCGGTATATAATGCGTCTTGGGGTAAATTATATTTTTCAGAGCAACCTCATAATAAATTTTATTATCTAATATAATGGGGTCATATAATTTATTAATGAAAGCTGAAGGTTTTTATTGGCGGGAAATAAATCGAGACTTGAATCGCTACACACGTATAGAAGACGTTCAGCCATCTCTACACTCTTATAACACACACTAAATAAAAACATAACATCACAGAGTTTATATACTCACCTAATATGTTATCCACGATGTTTCTCCCCCTTACACCGCCCCTTTATGTAATAATTGTTTTCTCACTTTTGTATTCCTCACAAAATCAAATGTATACCTGATATATTTAATAAATGCTTTATTTCTGTTAAGTAATCAGAATCGATTCTTCTCGCTGATTTCACATTATTTTCTGATAAAACATTTAATATTTCAAATATTACGTCCATTTAATGGGGTAAAGAAGGTCACCATTCTCATCCCCAACTCACCAAAGGATTTCTTTGCAATAATACCAACATTGATTTCACATATTCTATATTTCTCGCACTCACTCTTATGTGCAGAATCTTGACAAATCGGGGGTTTTTCCCTGAGGTTTCACCGAGGTGAGAGCAGGTGGGTTGACCTCCTAGCGGGAGTAGTCTTAAACTTGGCGTTTAACACCACGCTTCAAGCATGCACCACCACCACCCCCTTTCCCAAAATTCTCACCACCCTCGATTTTACTAACTCGAGGGGTTTTTCCGATTCATAACTGAAGTTGGTACAAGATAAAATTTCTTTCATGATTATTAAACCAATCTCAAAATAATATTTACTGCTAGAGGTAATATAATGCCAAGAAGATTTCCACCTCTGATACTCAGCAAATATTTCTTTTTACGCTGAAAACCGATTTTCTTACAAGCTAATGATTTAATCTCGTTCTTGTACTTTTAAATTTTTTAGGGTCTAATGGTATTTTATTTTTAAAATCAAATTCTTGAAAATCTCACTGATACAACTTATGTGTGTTTTCTTAAACTGTTGTAATAAACTCTTCCGATGATTGCGTGGGAGACTATTAAGTAATGTAATTAATTCTTTAAATTTTTCTAATAATGATTTTTTCATTGTACCTTCACAAATCTCCTTCTTTTACCCACGAATTAAAAGTGGAATCATAACCTTTATAAGATACCAAATAATGCGTAATTCCACCAATTTTTTTTCGTTTCAATACTCTGTCGATAATATATTTCTGGAGGGGGTAGACTGGGGTCAATTTTCGCGATAAAATATTCCTTTAATCTTTTCACCTTTCAAATCTTTCAAATGATATTTTTGTTATGGGTTGAGAATTATTAATTCTATAATTTTAAATATTTCCTCTGTATTTTGTGTGTGAAACCCTCGTTAAACGCGGATGATCTGCTAAGAGTCACTCTTGTTGTGTCTCCAACAGCCAATTTCTTACTGATTCGTTTCTTATTGGATCTTCCATTTTTATAATTTATCCAAAAACTGATTCCTTATATCATAATGACGTAATTCCATGGACTTGCAAGGGGGTTTTAACCGCCAATCCCCGAGTGGGGAGATGAATTATACGCATCTACTAATTCATTAACACTTTTGAATAATTAAATGTATTGCACTTGTCAAAATACTTGTAAATTTACGTTTCATCGTTTGCAAGCCTCTCTCTGCAATGGAAGTTTTTTGTTTCTTTCGAAAATACATGATATAACTTTATATGCTTACCTGCAGATAATTCTGTACCTGTTTATTAGAAACTCCCTCCCTTTATCTGTAAATAATCTCGATATATTCTTCCCGCCTTTTCATTCCCCAAATATGTTTTGTAATGCATGTAAGTGCTCGGTCCGTCTTTCTTTTTCCATGAGTACTGCTTGTAAATATCTTGAAAAAACATCGATACACACGAGAATGTATTTATATCCATCATTATATCTGGATAATTTAGACATATCACCCAAATCAAGGTTAATATCACTCTGGGTTTAGGAGCAATTATTTTCCTACGAGGAAACTTCTTAGGTTAAGAAGTATAAAGTATATGATCTTTCCCGAAAATTTTAAAAAATTTCTGACCTCTTTCAAGGTTATGGACGGATCGATCTTTTTTACACTGTATATAAACTGTTTACACAGAGAATGACCCAGCAAAATCCAGATCTCTATAAACCTTTTCAATTAATTTTGCTCGCTCCATTGGTAATACAATTTCGTAGGAATCCTGCCGAACACATTGGTTCGCAACTGTAATGCTTTTGGTGTATTTAATGCAAGGTCTATGAATAAATAACCAAAGGGGGATCGTTTTATAGCAGATTTATATATATTTACAAATTCCTTATTTTTTTCCGACACTTGTCGCCCCAGAATCTCTACTTGTCCAAGATCCCTCATTTTAAATAAAGCAAAATGCGTGGCGTTTAACGCCATGGTACGACTATATCGCCCTCCGTGAAATATATTTTTAGTAATCAAATAATGCTTATATATGATGTCTACCTTTAGTAAAACATTCGAGAATAATTTCACTGTTACCTGCTTTTAAAATAGATCATCAACAATAATTATTGTATTTTCATCAGGTGATTTCAATGACATTCTGCGGGTCGATAATATCGTTACTTAATGTTAATTTATGAGTTATCTCTGAATCTTGTTCTAAGGGGTGTGATGTCACCCCACATATTATAATGTTATGAAATTTCTCGTGGTATAAAATTTATTAATTTTGATGTGAAATACGATTTGCCACTATTCGAATAACCGGCAATGATGGATAACGAAATATATCAACGTCAGCAGATGTGTATGTTGTCAAGTTCAACATCTTCCCCTTATTATTTTAAAATGATCTAAACATCTTCCTCTCATTAAGTTAAATGAACTAAAAATTTCCTCTCTTTAAGTTGAATGAACTAAAAAGGGTGTTTACCATAGAGAGGCGTCTTGTACACTGTAAGTCTTAATGGGTTTTCAAGATATATAATACTTTTAGTTCAACAAGAGGACACAGTTAATGTGGAGCAGGATTGCCTCACCAAAATTAGTTGCTTTAGGGTGACGATTGACCTAGGTGTTTCAGTAAGGATATACTGGTATTATATTCTATCTTGGATGTTACCCGCATTTCATGGCGCCTGTCTGTCCTGAGTTGACGCAGGTGTTATGTTCTACCTTGGGTGTGAACCGCATTACATGGCGCCTGTCTGTCCTGAGTTGACCCGGGTGTTCGGTAAGGCGATGATTATCTTTAATCTACCTTAGGTGTGAACCGCATTACACCATGTGTTGGGGTGACCCACAATGAGTCTCTCAGAGCGAGGACAGTGCTTCTATTCGGAAATCGAGTAAATATTTCTACCATTGAGTGTGTTTTACCAACAAGAAAATAATGTTCGATTTTACGATAAAGTTTTCAAAACTAATTTGGATATATCCAAAATGGAGTCGTTCAAAGTAATTCTGGAGTACTCAAATAGTGTTTTGGGGGTGTTCCAATATATTTTAGGATAGGTTCGGCTAGGTTAGGTTGGATTAGGATAAGATAGGTTAGGTTAGGTAATGGTTAGGTAAGGTTAGGTTAGGATAAGATAGGTTAGGTTAGGTAAGGTTAGGTTAGGTTGGATTAGGATAAGATAGGTTAGATTATGTTAGGTAAGGTAGGTTAGGTTAGGTTAGGTAATGGTTAGGTAAGGTTAGGTTAGGATAAGATAGGTTAGGTTAGGTAAGGTTAGGTTAGGTTGGATTAGGATAAGATAGGTTAATTAGTTAGGTAAGGTAGGTTAGGGTTTGGTTAGTAATGGTTAGGTAAAGGTTAGGTTAGGATAAGATAGGGTTTGGTTAGGGAAGGTTAGGTTAGGTTGGATTAGGATAAGATAGGTTAGATTATGTTAGGTAAGGTTAGGTTAGGTTAGGTAGGATAATTAGGTAAGGTTTGGATAGGTTAAGTTAGGTAGGGTAGGTTTGGTTTGGTTAGGTAAGTTAGTTAGGTTAGGCTAGGTTATGTTAGGTAAGGTTAGGTTAGGGTAGGTTCGGTAAGGTTAGGATAGGTTAGTTAGGTTTTGGTTTGGTTAGGTTAGGTTAAGTTAGGTTAAGGGTTTGGTTAGGTAGGCTAGGGTTTGGTTAGGGTAGGTTAGGTTAGGGGTAGGTTAGTTAGGGTAGGTTAGGTTTAAAGGTTTTGGTTGTGTTAGGTTAGCATAAGTTAGTTAGGTTAGGCTTAGGTTAGGTTAGGTAAAGGGTTTGGTTAGGGTAGGTTAGGGTAGGGTTTGGTTAGGATAAGTTAGGTTAAGGGTTAGGTTAGGGCGGTTAGGTTCGGTTAGGTTAAGTTAGGTTATGTTAGGTAAGGTTAGGTTGTTAGGTTAGGATAAGTTAGGTTTGGTTAGGCAAGGTTAGGTTTGGTAAGGTTAGGTAGGGTAGGTTAGGTTAGGTAAGGTTTGGTTAGGTTTAAAGGTTTGGTTAGCTAGGTAAGGTTGGTTAGGTTATTTAGGTTAAGTTAGGTTAGGGTAGGTTAGGTTAGGTAAGGTTAGGTTAGGTAAGTGTGTGTGAATATCTTGGTTACAGTGATTTTAGTGGATTTGAATGCATTTGTGGATGTGAAATGTGATTTTTTTTTTTTTGTGTGTGTGTGTTCAGAAGAGGTGTGTTGGGAGATGGGTGAGTTGAGTGAAGAAATGCGGG
Organism: Cherax quadricarinatus; assembly: GCF_026875155.1. Lineage (NCBI taxonomy): Eukaryota > Metazoa > Arthropoda > Malacostraca > Decapoda > Parastacidae > Cherax > Cherax quadricarinatus. Next base: position 11,570 of record NW_026483941.1, on the reverse strand, counting down.
TGAATGGAGGGGGTATGGGGAGGGTTTTTAATTAGAATATGGAGAGATTTTACTGAATTAAAGGTAATGTGTGAAAAATTTTAAAAAGAAATTATAGAATTGAAAAGTTTATGATATATTGGAAAAGGAATGGGGGGGGGTGTTGAAAACAATCGCAAAAGTTGGGTAGTTGATGCGAGTATAATATTAATTTATGTGGATACAAGGAGGTGGGTATGGAGAGGATTTTTTTAGAATTTTAGTAGTAAAAAGGGGAAAAAAATGTGAATAAATTGGTAATTGATGAGGGATGTGGTAATGTAGTCGAATTAGAGATACCGAAAAAAGATGATATAAGTGGGTTGTGATGAAATTAGTTTAAAAAAACGATATTTTTAAAGGTGTTTTGAAGGTGTTGAAGGGTGTTTTGATTGAATTCAGCGGTGTTTTAGTAGTATTCAGTGGTGTAATTGGGAGTACTCAAATAGTGTTTTGGAAATGTTCAAAGGTGTTTTTTGAAGGTGTTCAAGAGTGTTTTGAAGGTGTTCAAGGGTGTTTGAAGGTGTTGAAGGGTGTTTTGATTGAATTCAGCGGTGTTTTAGTAGTATTCAGTGGTGTAATTGGGAGTACTCAAATTGGTTTTTGGAAGTGTTTTCAGTGTTGATTGGGAAAAGTTCAAAGGTGTTTTTGAAGTGTTCAAGATTGTTTTGAAGGTGTTCAAGGGTGTTTGTGAGTATTCAAATATTTATGAGTGTTTTTGGTGATCAAAGGTGTTCAAAGGTGTTTGAAGGTGTTCAAGGGTGTTTATGTGAGTATTCAATGATTTATGAGAGTGTTTTGGGATGTTCAAAGGTGTTCAAAGGTATTTGAGTGTGTTTTCAAATTTTTTTTTTTTGAAGGTGAATCAAGGGTGTTTTGAAGGTGTACAAATGATTATGAGAGTATTCAAAGGTGTTTTTTGAAGGTGTTCAAATGATGTGCAAGAGTACTTATGAAGGTGTTCTTGGAGTAATTCAGAGGTGATTTGGGGGTGTTCGAATGATGTTTTTGGAGTATTTCGTATTGTTTGGAAATGTAAAAAAGGTATTTTTGTAGTATTCAAATGATTTATGAGTGTTTTTGAAGATGTTCAAAGTAAAAGTGCGTATTTTAACTTTGTAATTTTGGAAAAAATTGTGACTGTGAATTTACGAAAAGTGGTTATAAGTGTTGTGGTGACTTTTGATGTACTGTACCCCCTTTTTTAAATTTAATGAACTAAAGGGTTTAAAACGAAAAAAAATTGGGGGTTATGAGTGAAAATTGTGAGGTGTTGGTTGGGTGTGAGGGTTCGGGAGGGGGGGGAGGAGGGTTTCTTCGTGGGGGAGTGGGCCTGAGATGAAATATTAAAACGAGAAAAAAGTCTAGACTGTGTTGTAAAGAAATTGTTGGATTGTTGTGGGTATTAACGAAACAAAAATGCGACTTTCTGATGATGAAAATGTTTCCCTATGATTAGGTACTATATCCCCTTATTAACTTTAAAAGAACTAAAAAAAGGTCTCAGATTCAGCCTGTGCGTGTGGGCCTTTTTAGTTCATTTAACTTAATAGTGGGAATACTGACTCACTGACCGTCGAGTAAACACATTAATGAGAGGAAACTTTAGTTCATTTTAAAATAATAAGGGGAAGATGTTAGACCTGTAGTAAGAGAGAGCAACCATGCCCCCTAGGAGGAGTTCATTTGAATGCTTACCCCCAAAGGGGGGGAATCCAAAAAAAAAACCTTGATCCAAGGAGATGGAGCCCTTGGTATTATCGAGAAAAATTTGAGGTTGGGGGGTGGTGAAGTGGGAGGGGTAATCCAAAAATTTGATCCAAGGAGATGGAGACTTTGATTTCGAAAAAACTGATCCGAGGAGATCATAAGAATTTCGAACCCCCATAGGGGGAATCCAAAACTTGTATTATCGAAAAATTTTTTGGGGGTTGGGGGGTGAAAGTGAGAGGGACCCCGAGGAAATGGAGAATTTCGAAAACCCCATAGGGGGGATCCAAAAAACTTGATCCGGGGAGATGGAGAGCACAAGAAAATGAAATTCAAAAAAAATTCGAAACCCCATAGGGAGAATCCAAAAACCTGGATCCAAGGAGATCATAAGAAAAAAAAATTCGAGGCACGGTGGCGATCCGGACGACGCCGCAGAAGGCGCCGCAGAAGGCGCGGGCGGGGGTCGCGAAGGGCGCGGGGGCACGCGGGGGGGCGCGCGGGGGTCGCGAAGGGCGGGGGCGGGGCGCGCGGGCGGGCGCGCGGCGCGACGGGGGTGGCGAAGGGGGGTCGTGGGGGGGTTTTGGGTTTGGGGGGGGTCAAGGGTGAGGTAGTCTCGAGGGCGAGGTCATGGTCAAAACCGGAAGTAACACCTGGGGTGAAAAGGTGACCCTCCAGCTCCTGGTCCTAGACCGGATACACCGCCCAGTGGAAGGCCTAAACCCGGGAAAAGGAGCCTCCCAGTGGAAGGCCCTAAACCGGAAGGAGCCCTCCAGACGCATGCCTTTTCCGGAAGGAGCCCCCCAGCCGTTTTTTTTGACTACTCATGTCCCTACAGAAGTCTCAGCAAGTATGAAGAGGGAGGGGGCGCTTCATCGAAGGGGTGGGCGGGCATCCCCCCTCCTATCTGCTCTCCCACGAAGTTTGGTTTGGTTTTTGCCATAGATAGGGGTGCCCCCACTCCCCACAGGGTGCCTTAAAACTCCAGCATCATTTTTTCCATAACTGGTAAAATATTTCTAAATTTGCTTAATTTTTTTACGAAGCTGGTTTTTTCTTGCATTGTTTATACGAGTGGAATGGTGACGACAATAACAAGTAGATAATGACAGTGTAATTTTAATAACGGTCGAGTCAGTATGTCTAGACCTTTAAATACCAGCAGCACAAGCTAGTCAGGTCCAACTCTCGCCCACCCACACCCACTTATGTATTTATTATTTATTTTATTATCACACTGGCCGATTCCCACCAGGGCAGGTGGCCCGAAAAGAAAAACTTTCACCATCATTCACTCCATCACTGTCTTGCCAGAAGGGTGCTTTACACTACAGTTTTTAAACTGCAACATTAACACCCCTCCTTATGTATTTATCTAACCTATTTTTAAAACTTCACAACGTTTTAGCCTCAATAACTGTACTCGAGAGTTTGTTCCACTCGTCCACAACTCTATTACCAAACCAGTGCTTTCCTATATCCTTTCTGAATCTGAAGTTTTCCAACCTGAAACCATTGTTGCGAGTCCTGTCTTGGCTGGAAATTTTCAGCACGCTGTTTGCTTCCTCGGTTTTTATTTCAGGAAACGCTAAACCCATAGGGGTTGTATAGTGCCTGGAGGCGTTTAGGTTCGATCCAAGGGAGGGCAAGTCCAATTCCTTGGGTCAAGAGCCCTCCCCCCTTTGGCATCGAAGAACTTCCATGAGGGGTTGCTTCCTCCAGAGTAATAATTCCATTACCGATACTCAGCCTTACCCTCAACGCAGTGTATGGGTCGAGGGTACTGGGGTACGGGGGTCGGGGTCATTCCAAAAGAATTATCACAACGAAAACTGTTGCTTTATACACGTCCAGCCATTTATAGGTGAACCTGCAACGCTGTATGACCCTAGTGGGTTTAGCGCTTAGTTCTGATAATATAGGTAAACCTGTTTGTGAAGCTTCTGTTGACTATCTAGTCTTCACTTAATCACTAGTGTATATTCCTTTATTGATAGGACAATTGTTAATATCTTGGAAAAATTGAGTAATGCTTAGCATTAAGTTTAATTGACATGGGATTTTTAAGAATATTAATTTAAACGTTCTTGGTTGGTTTTAATTTTGGGTGGTTAAATTTAGATAGATACTCGTTAGCTGGATAATGCGATGCATTTAATTATTGGTCTGTTCTCGTACCATAAATTTTTACATGTATGGAGGTGTTTCACCATTGTTGACTTCTGGAGAATGGACTTTGACTTGGGAGGAGGGGGGGGGGTGAGTGCATAAACATTAAATGCTGGAATTAGTTTTTTGTCCAACTAATGTAGCAAAGACTACTAGTGGGCCTGAGAATATTTTGGTTTATATTAAAAGACTTGGTAAGTGACAGGCCGAGAGGGACCTACAAATGAGTACAGAAAAAAGGCTTTGGCAGGATGTCTTGTTCCTCTCTATAAGCAAGAATTTTTATAAATTTCTCTAATATTCTGGACACCTTCCAGTGTTTACCTGCTTGAGGGGCCATTCTACCCCACTGTTGAGATGTGCCTCTTAACTAGCATATATTTGCAGTCTGGCATCTGTTGAAATTTTTTAAGTTCTTTTTGGGAACTTTAGACAATATTTAAATTTTATTTATCCATTATTTATAGAAAATTTAATTCCGTGAATATTTTACTGAGCATCAGGGTGAATGTGTGTTCTTTGTGGTAAGGATTATAGGTTTAACTTGCAGGGGACTGGTATGTGTAAGATTTAAAATATTTGTGTGGCGATGGACAACTTTTTGGGAGTCGAGGATTTGTTGGGATACTGTAATAAGATTAGGGATTTAAAGCCACTTTTGAAATGAATTTGCTGTAGCTTAATTATCCCAGATAATTGTAGAGTTTTTTTTAATTTTGCTGATAAATTAGATTTGTGCAACACTTGTATCTTTGTGGAAACGTCTCGCAACACAGCGGCTTCATCAGTCCAATTTGTCAAAGAATGGTTGAAGATAAGGAAGAGTTTTGTGGTAACCATTCCTCAGCCTGGAGTCGATGTAATCAGTCCATCAATCGTGATGAACGTCTGACATAGACTCCAAGCTGAGGGATTGATTACCTCAAACTCCTCATGATCCTCAGCCATTCTTTGTACTGGACCGATTAAACCACCGTGTGGCGAAAAGTTTCCACAATGAAGATACCAAAGTCTGTCTAATTTATCAACTTGTCGGTACTCTGACCATTTATCTGCAGTTGATTTTGGGAAGTGTACCGCCTGGGATATATGCAGCCCGGTTGTTGTAAAGCATTGAAAAACTTGTACCTTAATATTACTTATGTTTTATCAGTTTTATTCCTTTCACTTTAGTCTGCTGATCTTCAATAAATCCGGTATGAGCAAGGACAAGGGGAAATTTCCCGAGAGACTAAAGAGATGGTTCAGGACAGATCGAGGTAATGTCCCTCCTGGGCTAAGATATTACTGTAACGAAAGAACTGATTACAGAACTTTCTTCAGCCTCTCCACTTGCTACCGGCTCAAAGCTATCACAAACTGACTGAACTGTTGGCCACAAGGAAACTACCAGAGGTTGGCACATTATTGTAAAGCTCTTGTTCTGTCTTTAGCATGTCTTATTGCCTGTCTGTTCAGAGATTAAAACTGAGATTAAAACTGTTTACTCTAGATTAGGTAAACAGGTTAAGTTAATTCAATGATATACTTTAAATGTGTTACGTTGGTTTATTAAAGGCCAGCTTAAGTCTGGCGACTCGTTTCAGGTTACTAGATTGATTACATTATAATAAAAAATAAGACTAATGCTTTTTTTTTCCCCCACTTCAGAGTGGCATTGCTAAGATATGGAAAGAAGTGAAGGACCTGGTGGTTGCGCACTCTCCCGCTGAACGTTCTCGCCCAACACTGAAGATGCTTACTGCTCTGGCTCTGGCCATAGTGTGACGACATGGGATATATGCGGCTAGTATTCTTCAATCACATTAGTCTGAATTTTGAAAAGGAAAAGCATCTTGTGTATGTATTTTTTTCCCTCTATGTAGCGTTTGTAACTGTTTCATTAGCCTGACTAGTGATTACATATTTAGTAAATATTAAACTTTTATTAATATAAATGGTCGGGTAATAACCTGGGAGTTGGAAGTTGTCTTGCCTGCCTTGTATGGCTAAATTTAATATCTAACTTCTACAAATGCAATATATCAGTATGGAAAAAGTAGTATAATAAGCACTTGTCAGTGATCATTATAATACTGGGTTATTAATGAGCACTTGTCAGTGTTCATTAATAATCCTCATGGAGACGCTCAGATGAGTTTCTCCATGTGACCTATTATTGAGCATATATAAATATGACTCAAGAAATCGTAATGACACGATTGCAAACAAACCAATACCCCCGCCGGGATTGAACGGGCTGGAGTTTTGAGACTCTATGACCCGGGTTTCAATCCCGGCCGAGGGTATGGTTTGTTTGCAATCGTGTCATTACGATTTCTTGAGTCATCTTGACGGCAGTGAAGGGACTTGAGCTAGAGTTCGTCACGGCCACGATAGCTGGAGATTCGTCTGTAAAAACTTGCATTTGTGGTCACAGTGGTGCCTGTGCTAACCTTCCTATGGTGTAGAAAATATACCTAGTTGGATGAATCTTATTGTGGCTAGCTGGTCTAGTGGCTAACGCGACGGTCTGGAGTTTTGAGACTATGACCGCGGGTTCAATCCCGGCCGGGGGTATGGTTTGATATATAAATATATTTAAACCATTCTGCAAAAACTTTTTTAATTTTGTGATTCTTTAGAGAATTGAGACTAGATAACTTGCACGATTTAAGTGTTAAAATGTATTACTGTAACTTTCTAAATTTATGAAATACAGCACCTGAATAGTAATGTAATATTTGGATTTTATTAATTTAAACTGAATTTTCAGCTTTGACTTCCTAAGTGGTATTATATGCCAGGGAAAGAACATTGAACACATCGAGGAACGTGCTGGCTTATTAATAGTACAATGGTTGAAAGATCTTCTAGATTCACCTCGGTCGAATGATGTTTTAAACGTTGTCAACAATCTTGTGAAATTCAACTCTTCGTCTTTGCAAGGAATGTAATTTATGGTTTTGCCATGTAAGTGTTCATAGTTTAGTTTTTTGAGTTCTGACTAAACACTTTAGGTATATTAAATATATAATTTAATACTTGGCCATCTGTACATCTTTAATATACTTTTTTTTTTAATGGACATCCCAGTTTTTAAGGTGAAGGAAACTCTAGCTATTTAGTCTTTAATTTACAAAAAAAAAAAAAAAAAAGAAAAAAAAAAAAAAAATTGGTGGAAATAAGTTTCTACGTCGCTAAGTTTGTAGAAAAATGTACAAAATTTTAAAGTAGATTACTTCTTTCCTTTTAACTGAAGTGGCTTAAAACTTTAAACCATTTGTCTCGTATCATAAATTGCTGCCCGTCCAGTTCTTCGTACACGGGTGTATACCACTACATCTGCTAAACGAATTCATCACCTCTAAGAAGTATAATAAATTTTTTTATAATGATCCCTTCATAAATCATTCCATGTACTTGTTGGAATGTTAATCACTGGTAATTGTTTATTAATGTCATGGTTCAAAATTCTTTAAGGTTAGTTGGTTATGGTTTACGGCTTTGAGAAGCGAACATTAATAATGTTAACTAATTTGTATTCAAGCACCTTTATATAAATGGCAATTATACATTCAATAAAAATGCATGCAATACCTGAGGTACATTGCTGAAATTTTTCTCCTGCCCAAGAGGCTCGTCACACAGCTCAATATAACTGAAAACAATAATAGTAAAGACATGTGCAACAGTTTGGTATCCTTATTGTTGCAAAGGTGTCTTGAGGGAACACGTCCCAATGTTTTCCAGACGTATCGACGATCGATCTTCGGAACTGTGTGAGCTAGCTGTCGAGCTACGGGTTCGACATTATATTTTCATTTCACTACTACACCTCCTGCCTTTGTATTTGAGAAGTAGTCTACTGGTTAGGCGAACGTTTCAATAACAGATAGCCAACTGTTGCACATGTTAAAAATCAATTTGTCAGTATTTTATACCGACATAGTCTCTTTTTACATGATTGTAGGCCACCTTAGGAAGGTTGTCGTGGTCATGACTGATCGTCAAAAACTTTTGCTTCCAATGCTGTATTCACCTTTATTCGAGTGAAGCTTGTTGTGCAGTCGTAACTTTACAGCAATAGATACCCAAGTGTTGTAAATGTCTTGTCAACTTGTCGGTATTGTATACCAATGGTAACGATACTTATCCAACTTGTATTATCCTTAAATTCATTGGCAGACATTGTTTCGAGGAAAGATGTTTACGTTAGAGATTCAATTCAATTCAAGTTTATTTTCTATAAGGGTTACAATGTGGGGTTTACAGGTTTTGGGTATTGTGTGGTTTACATGTTATAAAAATACTAATTACCGAGGGGGCCACTAGGACACCTAGCCTGGCTAGGCATTTCGAGCAGACTTGGATTAATTCTTAACATTAAATCCTTACAGATTATGGTATTAAGGCTGTGACTACATTATAATTTGAGAGTTTAGCAATGTGAATGCTTTTGTTTTGGCACAATACAAAGTGTATATATTGGAGTATCATAGGCAAACTTATGACTAGTTAGGATTTATTATTTTAAGATTAAGATTAGTATTTCTGGGTTTATAGTCAGCGGGTGAGTGAGTGTAATTGTGAACCACCAGGTGGTTATCATGTAGTTTGTTGTCGGGGTGAATCAGGGAGATAAGATGTTTTCTAACTAGATGTGCACTCTCGATGCAAAAGTTTTCCACAGGTTTGCATTTAGTGTTAGCAATCACAGGGCTGGGTGCCAACATGGAAGTAAAGGAAAAATGTACAGAAAATTCTCCATTACTTTCACTGCATGAAAAGTTGTATAGTTTACATTAGGCCTAATAGAACAAGCTTAATTTGCCTCCACAAGGCGCTACAATATAAACCTGCCTGGAGCTTCGAACTTTTTCGGATATAGAGAGGTTCTTAAGTTTCGCCAGCATTTTTTTTTGTTTGATATGCAATGATGGATATTAATGCATTTGTGATTACTTGTCCAGTAATCTCGTGAAAATATTGTCAGTCTTTGCAGGATTATTTCAATTCGACTCATGGAGCGTTAAGCGAGGCAGAAGCATTTTGCTGTCTTAATGTCTTGGAATTCTCATCGCCTACAATTCTATGCACTATGAAGGCACTCGACACTGTCCTTTACGCTCTCGTTAGGGTTGTTAATTCGCCTAAAATTGCTCAATTAACATTTAGGGTAAGATACCTCGTTTAAGAGTTTGCAGTACCCCATTATCTTAACGAATTTATCATTTATTTTCACTTAAAATTATCTAATTTTAAAATGAAAATAGTAAACCTTGATACTGAAGACTGTAACATGACTCACGAAATCGTAATTACAAGATTGTAAACAAACCATACCACGGGAGGGATAGAACCAGCGATCAGTCTCAAAACTCCAGACCATCGCGTTAGCCACTGGGCCAGCTGGCTAACGCGATGGTCTGGAGTTTGAGACTCTGATCGCGGGTTCTATCCCCGCCCGTGGTTTGGTAAGACTGTATCATATACTCCACATCACATGGCTTAATAATACTTATTAAATTCCTTTCTATGATCCTTTTGGAAGATCATAACGCATTAATGTTGAATGTTGCCATCCTTCCTTCATTTCCAGATAACTCGCTCACTCTTTAGTGCGGAACATGGTCGGACTTGCTTGAACATTCTGTGCAGGATACTTGTGAATGCGACTGACGAGTTGATTGCGCGAGGATCACTCTTCTTCTTGGCTAATGTATTATGGGGACAAAGAAGATAGAGACGTTGGACTGCGAAATTGTATCGCTATATCCATCAATAACCACAGTTAGTACAAAAAAGTATTGTTCACTGACAAGTATTGCTTTTGTAATTTCAACACTAATGTTAAGCTGACTGACAAAAGAATCTAAAATATAGTGAGCGAAGAGTGTTATTAGACTGTTTCGCCCTATAGTAGGACTTCATCAAATCAAAATAGGCAAAATTCCGTGACTGGGAAAAATACACAACTAACCCGCACATAGAGAAGAGAGGAGAATTCGGACCGAAACTTCCTCATAACTTTTCTGTGCGAGTTATTTGTGTATATAGTCCTCTTCAAGGAGGCTCCTTGGCGCGAAGAGGAGGCTCCTGGTCTGAGGAATTAGACCTTGTGGGTCTCCTTCAGATCAAGCCTAATTATCTCCCCTTCCCTATCCCATCTTCCCAATCCCTCCTTTTCCTTTCCTCCTCTCCCCATCCCTTCCCTATCCCCTTCCCGTTTTCAGCCTTTGGGATTCTTCCCACAGGCGCACTCGTTCTTAGGTAGGGGGAAGGGTACCGTGGTTCATCCCATTCCGTTGAGGTCCGTGGCAGTGGTGTTGTTTACCATGGAATCTGGATCACCTGGGATGTCCCACTCCCCTCTGCTCACCGGGGATTGTGTTGGGTGTCTTTTCGGGTGACTGGTGTAACTCTGGAAGCTGCCTTTCAGATTCCGGGGATGGTGGCCAAAGAAAGTATGCTTTGTGGCGGGTATCCGGCTGCCCCCTTTTCTGGGTAAGCGTCTCCTTAGAGAAGACTACCCTTGTAATATAGCTCGCTTAACTTTTGACTACCATGAGCTTCCGTCCTCGGTTTATATTGCGGGACAACCGTTTGCAGTTGAAAAGGTGATCCCTACACTGCAACAGTGTAGAAATTGCTGGCATTTGGTCACCCAGCGAAATATGGTCACCCCATTCCTGGGGTCCCAACTTCCATAGCCTTCCTCTGAGGTCACCTCTTCTACAGTCATCCCTGTGTCTAATTCTTTTGCTGTCCTGGACTGAGGTCCCTACCTCGACAACCTCATTCTGCTCTCCTCTTCCTCTTCTGACTCAGTTTATCTAAGACCCCGTACAAACAACTCTTCCCCATCTCCCCTCTACTTCTCCGAAGTTCAAAAAATCCGTCTCTTCTACCTGCACATATTTTTCCTTTCTAGTCTGTACCTGGTTCTTCACCTCTTAACTGGCACTGTTAAGAGTGGAGGTTCATTCTCGTTACAGTACCTTCCTCCCTTGTCCTCTCCCAAGTTTCTTACTCCTCTGCCCCCTCCCAGGTCGCTTCCTTTCCTGTCCCTTCCCAAGCTTCTCCAGTTCCCTCTACCCTTTCGTCTCACCTTACTTCGGTACATTACATCGTCGCCTGGATCTTTACTCACCCTACTCCTTCCACCTCCAATATCGTCCCACATACAACGTGCTTGTCCTCCAAACACTTGAAGCTATTTCCGAATATACTGAAGAGACTAGACCATTGATGGACACCGATCAACTTCCTGTCCCTTTCCACTCTTCTCCGTCTGCACAACTTTTTCTTCGCAGCCTCCCAGAACTCTGCTGCTTGTGCGTTTCCGCTGCCTCCAAATACTGACTTTTCTAGCCATTCTATCCGAAGATACCAGATTTCTTGTATCTCTCATCGCAAATCATGGCTTACTTGCAGTGGAATATCCCTGGCCTCGGGTAACCTGGATGAGCTTCAGGTGTTGCTCTCCCAGTTTTCCCGTTTACAGGAACTCAAATTACGCTCATCTGTTTTCCATCCTATTTCAAGCTGTTTTATTATATTCATTGGATCCTTTTCCTGATGAAACCTTTAATGAAAGTGCACTTATACGCACTGGTATTCCATACCAACAACTCTTTCTTACTTCGCTGCATTACACTGCAGCCCGCATCCACTTAATAAGGGGCAAAATC
>NW_026483930.1:0-55504 GCF_026875155.1 Cherax quadricarinatus | reverse complement strand
ACTTCTCATAATTATGTTTACTTTTTGCATAAAATTTGTTGCAGCAGAAGTTCTGTTTAAAATTGCTAAATTCTATGTATTTTAGCTAAAAAATGTGTTTTATCGGAAAAGTACTCAAAACGCTGTAAATCCTCGAAATATGCAATACAATATCATTTCAGCACAATTTTCTGTGTGTTTAAATGTTTCAAGTATTTTTGAAATATATAAGAAATATTCGAAATTAATTTTGATTTTTATCGATTTTTATTGCGATTTTTTTAAAAATATGTAAAATATATGTAAAGGTTAAAAATAATCGAAAATCATATTTTTCTCGCATGTTTCGACGACTGAAGAATTTTTCAAAGATTTCTTGTAAAACTTCAATTTTTTGTGTTAAAATATGTATTTACAAAGTACTTCACAATAATATGATAATTTTTCTTACTTTTAGCTTTAAAAGTGTGAAAATATATGAATTTTACCTAAAAAATGTTGTTTGTCAAAAAACCATTCAAGACGCTCTCAATCGTCCAAATATGCAACAAAACATCATTTTAGCACATTTTTCTAATTCTTTTAATGTTTCAAATATTTAAAAAAAATATATGAAAAATTCGAAAATAATGCTGATTTTTACCTATTTTATTAGGATTTTTTTAAAATCTGCTAAATATATATAAAATGTTGGAAAATGATCGAAAAACTCATTTTTTTGTATATGTCGACTATTCAAGGCTTTTGAAACTTCTTTAGAAACTTCGAATTTTTGAGTTAAAATATAGATTTGTAAAGAACTTGAAAAAATAGCATAATTTTTCGTACTCTTAGTATAAAATTCAATTCCAGCAGAAATTCTGATTTAACAGTGTGAAAATCTAGTAATTTTAACAAAAAACTGCTTCATCAAAAAGTATTCCAAACGATCTAAATCGTCGAAATATGTAATAAAATATCATTTTTCCACATTTTCCTGACTTTTTCATGCTTCAAGTATTTTAAAAAATCATTTGAAATATTTAAAATTAATGTTGATTTTTATTGATTTTTAATTGGATTTTTCAAAAATGTTTTATATATATTCATAGATGTTCAAAAACCATCGATTTTTTTTCTCATATTTCCACGATTCAAGGCTTTTTGGAAAACTTTTTGAAAAACTTCAATTTTTACAGTTAAAATATGTTTTGACAAAGAACTTCACAAAAATCTCATAATTTAGGTTACTTTTCGCATAAAATTTTGTTGCAGCAGAAGTTCTGTTAATTGCGAAATTCTATGTATTTTACCTAAAAAATGTGTTTTATCGCAAAAGTACTCAAAACGCTCTAAATCATCGAAATATGCATCAAAATATCATTTCAGCACACTTTTCTGAGTTTTTAAATGTTTCAAGTATTTTTAAAATGTTTAAGAAATATTCAAAATTAATTTTGATTTTTATCGATTTTTATTGTGATTTTTTTGAAAATAAGTAAAATATATGTAAAGGTTAAAAAATCATCGAAATTCATATTTTTTCGCATATTTCGACGATTGAAGAATTTTTCAAAGATTTCTTGAAAAACTTCAATTTTTTGTGTTAAAATATGTATTTACAAAGTACTTCACAAAAATATGATAATTCTTCTTACTTTTAGCATAAATTTCAATTTTGCTTTAAAAGTGTGAAAATTTTAGATAAAAAATGAGGTTTGTCAAAAAACCATTCAAGTCGCTCTAAATCATCCAAATATGAAACAAAATATCATTTGATCACATTTCTCTAATTCTTTTAATGTTTCAAATATTTTTTTAAAAAATATATGAAAAATTCGAAATTAATGCTGATTTTTACCTATTTTTATTACAATTTTTTAAAAATGTGTTATATATATATAAATGTTGGAAAATGATTGAACATCTCATTTTTTTGCATATGTTGACTATTCAAGGCTTTTTGAAAGACTTTTTGAAAAGCTTTAAGTTTCTATAGTTAAAATAGGTTTTGACAAAGAACTTCACAAAAATCTCATCATTTAGGTTACTTTTTGCATAAAATTTAGTTGCAGCAGAAGTTCTGTTTAAAATTGCGAAATTCTATGTATTTTAGCTTAAAAATGTGTTTTATCGGAAAAGTTCACAAAATGCTCTAAATCTTCGAAATATGTATTAAAATATCATTTCAGCATACTTTTCTGAGTGTTTAAATGTTTCAAGTATTTTTAAAATATATAAGAAATATTCTAAATTAATTTTGATTTTTATCAATTTTGATTGGTTTTTTTTAAAAATATGTAAAAAATACGTAAAGGTTAAAAATCACCGAAAATCATATGTTTTCGCATGTTTCGACGATGAAGAATTTTTCAAAGATTTCTTGAAAACTTTAATTTTTTGTGATAAAATATTTGTTTACAAAGTACTTCACAAAAATATGATAATTTTTCTTACTTTTAGCATGAATTTCAATTTTGCTTCAAAAGTGTTTAAATCTATGAATTTTAGCTAAAAAATTAGGTTTGTCAAAAAACTATTCAAGACGCTCTAAATCGTCCAAATATGCAACAAAACATCATTTTTGCACTTTTCTAATTCTTTTAATGTTTCAAATATTTTAAAAGAATATATGAAAAACTCGAAATTAATGCTGATTTTCTCATATTTTTATTAGGATTTCTTAAAAATGTGTTGTATATATAAATATAAATGTTGGAAAATGATCGAAAATCGCATTTTTTTGCATATGCTGGGGTTTTAAAGGCTTTTTGAAAGACTTTTTGAAAAACTTCAATTTTTATAGTTAAAATATGTTTTGACAAAGAACGTCACAAAAATCTCATAATTTAGGTTACTCTTTGCATAAAATTTAGTTGCAGCAGAAGCTCTGTTTAAAATTGCTAAATTCTATGCATTTTAGCTAAAAAAATGTGTTTTATCGGAAAAGTACTCAAAACGCTGTAAATCCTCGAAATATGCAATACAATATCATTTCAGCACAATTTTCTGTGTGTTTAAATGTTTCAAGTATTTTTGAAATATATAAGAAATATTCGAAATTAATTTTGATTTTTATCGATTTTTATTGCGATTTTTTTTAAAATATGTAAAATATACGTAAAGGTTAAAAATAATCGAAAATCATATTTTTCTCGCATGTTTCGACGACTGAAGAATTTTTCAAAGATTTCTTGTAAAACTTCAATTTTTTGTGTTAAAATATGTATTTACAAAGTACTTCACAAAAATATGATAATTCTTACTTTTAGCATAAATTTCAATTTTGCTTTAGGAGTGTGAAAATTTTAGATAAAAAATGAGGTTTGTCAAAAAAAAATTCAAGTCGCTCTAAATCGTCCAAATATGAAACAAAATATCATTTGATCACATTTATCTAATTCTTTTAATGTTTCAAATATTTTTTTTTTAAATATATGAAAAAATCGAAATTAATGCTGATTTTTACCTATTTTTATTACAATTTTTTAAAAATGTTTTTTATATATATTCATAGATGTTCAAAACTTATCGAGAGTCGATTTTTTTTCTCATATTTCGACGATTCAAGGCTTTTTGGAAGACTTTTTGAAAAACTTCAATTTTTACAGTTAAAATATGTTTTGACAAAGAACTTCACAAAAATCTCATAATTTAGGTTACTTTTTGCATAAAATTTTGTTGCAGCAGAAGTTCTGTTAATTGCGAAATTCTATGTATTTTAGCTAAAAAATGTGTTTTATCGCAAAAGTACTCAAAACGCTCTAAATCATTGAAATATGCAACAAAATATCATTTCAGCACACTTTTCTGAGTTTTTAAATGTTTCAAGTATTTTTAAAATGTATAAGAAATATTCGAAATTAATTTTGATTTTTATCGATTTTTATTGTGATTTTTTTAAAAATAAGTAAAATATATGTAAAGGTTAAAAAAACATCGAAATTCATATTTTTTCGCATATTTCGACGATTGAAGAATTTTTCAAAGATTTCTTGAAAAACTTCAATTTTTTGTGTTAAAATATGTATTTACAAAGTACTTCACAAAAATATGATAATTCTTACTTTTAGCATAAATTTCAATTTTGCTTTAGGAGTGTGAAAATTTTAGATAAAAAATGAGGTTTGTCAAAAAAAAATTCAAGTCGCTCTAAATCGTCCAAATATGAAACAAAATATCATTTGATCACATTTATCTAATTCTTTTAATGTTTCAAATATTTTTTTTTTAAATATATGAAAAAATCGAAATTAATGCTGATTTTTACCTATTTTTATTACAATTTTTTAAAAATGTGTTATATATATAAAAATGTTGGAAAATGATTGAGCGTCTCATTTTTTTGCATATGTTGACGATTCAAGGCTTTTTGAAAGACTTTTTAAAAAGCTTTAATTTTTATAGTTAAAATATGTTTTGACAAAGAACTTCACAAAATTCTCATCATTTAGGTTACTTTTTGCATAAAATTTAGTTGCAGCAGAAGTTCTGTTTAAAATTGCGAAATTCTATGTATTTTAGCTTAAAAATGTGTTTTATCTGAAAAGTTCACAAAACGCTCTAAATCTTCGAAATATGCATTAAAATATCATTTCAGCATACTTTTCTGAGTGTTTAAATGTTTCAAGTATTTTTAAAATATATAAGAAATATTCTAAATTAATTTTGATTTTCATCGATTTTGATTGGGTTTTTTTAAAAATATGTAAAAAATACGTAAAGGTTAAAAATCATCGCATGTTTCGACGATTGAAGAATTTTTCAAAGATTTCATGAAAACTTCAATTTTTTGTGATAAAATATGTGTTTACAAAGTACTTCACAAAAATATGATAATTTTTCTTACTTTTAGCATGAATTTCAATTTTGCTTCAAAAGTGTTTAAATCTATGAATTTTACCTAAAAAATTAGGTTCGTCAAAAAACTATTCAAGAGTCTCTAAATCGTCCAAATATGCAACAAAACATCATTTTAAGTTCTGTTTAAAACTGCTAAATTCTATGTATTTTAGCTAAAAAATGTGTTTTATCGGAAAAGTACTCAAAACGCTGTAAATCGTCAAAATATGCAATACAATATCATTTCAGCACAATTTTCTGTGTGTTTAAATGTTTCAAGTATTTTTGAAATATATGAGAAAAATTCGAAATTAATTTTGCTTATTATCGATTTTTATTGCGATTTTTTTAAAAATATGTAAAATATACGTAAAGGTTAAAAAATAATCGAAAATCATATTTTTTTTCGCTTGTTTCGACGATTGAAGAATTTTTCAAAGATTTCTTGTAAAACTTCAATTTTTTGTGTTAAAATATGTATTTACAAAGTACTTCAAAATAATTTGATAATTTTTCTTACTTTTAGCTTTAAAAGTGTGAAAATCTATGAATTTTAGCTAAAAAATGTCGTTTGTCAAAAAACCATTCAAGATGCTCTAAAGCGTCCAAATATGCAACAAAATATCATTTTAGCACATTTTTCTAATTCTTTTAATGTTTCAAATATTTAAAAACAATATATGAAAAATTCGAAAATAATTCTGATTTTTACCTATTTTTAATAGGATTTTTTAAAAATGTGCTATATATTTGTAAATGTTGGAAAATGATCGAAAAACTCATTTTTTTTGCACATGTCGACTATTCAAGGATTTTTGAAACATTTCTTTAGAAACTTCGAATTTTTTGGTTGAAATATAGATTTACAAAGAACTTGAAAAAATAGCATAATTTTTCGGACTCTTAGCATAAAATTCAATTCCAGCAGTAATTCTGATTTAACAGTGTGAAAATCTATTAATTTTAACAAAAAACTGCTTCATCAAAAAGTATTCCAAACGATCTAAATCGCCGAAATATGTAATAAAATATAATTTTCCCACATTTTCCTGACTTTTTCATGCTTCAAGTATTTTAAAAAATCATTTGAAATATTTAAAATTAATGTTGATTTTTATTGATTTTTAACTTCATTTTTCAAAAATGTTTTATATATATTCATAGATGTTCAAAAATCATCGAGAATCGATTTTTTTCTCATATTTCGACGATTCAAGGCTTTTTGAAAAACTTCAATTTTTACAGTTAAAATATCTTTTGACAAAGAACTTCACAAAAATCTCATAATTTAGGTTACTTTTCGCATAAAATTTTGTTGCAGCAGAAGTTCTGTTTCAAACTGCGAAATTCTATATATTTTAGCTAAAAATGTGTTTTATCGCCAAAGTACTCAAAAAGCTCTAAATCATCGAAATATGCAACAAAATATCATTTCACCACACTTTTCTGAGTTTTTAAATGTTTCAAGTATTTTTAAAATGTTTAAGAAATATTCGAAATTAATTTTGATTTTCATCGATTTTTATTGCGATTTTTAAAAAATTTATAAAATATATGAAAAGGTTAAAAAATCATCGAAAATCAAATTTTTTCGCATATTTCGACGATTGAAGAATTTTTCAAAGATTTCTTGAAAAACTTCAATTTTTTGTGGTTACCTGGAGGTTATTCCGGGGATCAATGCCCCCGCGGCCCGGTCCATGATAATTCTTCTTACTTTTAGCATAAATTTCAATTTTGCTTTAAAAGTGTGAAAATCTATGAATTTTAGCTAAAAAATTAGGTTTGTCAAAAAACCATTCAAGACGCTCTAAATCGTCCAAATATGCAACAAAACATCATTTTAGCACACTTTTCTAATTCTTTTAATGTTTCAAATATTTTAAAAAAATATATGAAAAATTCGAAAATAAGGCTGATTTTTACCTATTTTTGTTAGGATTTTTTAAAAATGTGCTATATATATATATATATATATATATATATATATATATATATATATATATATATTATATATATATATATATATATATATATATATATATATAAATGTTAGGAAATGATCGAAAAACCTCATTTTTTTCCATATATTGGGGTTTAAAGGCTTTTTGAAAGACTTTTTGAAAAACTTCAATTTTTATAGTTTTGTTTTGACAAAGAACATCACAAAAATCTCATAATTTAGGTTACTCTTTGCATAAAATTTAGTTGCAGCAGAAGCTCTGTTTAAAATTGCTAAATTCTATGTATTTTAGCTAAAAAAATGTGTTTTTTGGAAAAGTACTCAAAATGCTGTAAATCCTCGAAATATGCAATACAATATCATTTCAGCACAATTTTCTGTGTGTTTAATTGTTTCAAGTATTTTTGAAATATACAAGAAATATTCGAAATTAATTTTGATTTTTATCGAATTTTATTGCGATTTTTTTAAAAATATGTAAAATATACGTAAAGGTTAAAAAATAATCGAAAATCATATTTTTCTCGCATGTTTCGACGACTGAAGAATTTTTCAAAGATTTCTTGTAAAACTTCAGTTTTTTGTGTTAAAATATGTATTTACAAAGTACTTCACAATAATATGATAATTTTTCATACTTTTAGCTTTAAAAGTGTGAAAATATATGAATTTTAGCTAAAAAATGTTGTTTGTCCAAAAACCATTCAAGATGCTCTCAATCGTCCATATATGCAACAAAACATCATTTTAGCACATTTTTCTAATTCTTTTAATGTTTCAAATATTTCAAAAAAATATATGAAAAATTCGAAAATAATGCTGATTTTTAACTATTTTTAATAGGATTTTTTAAAAATGTGCTATATATTTGTAAATGTTGGAAAATGATCGAAAAACTCATTTTTTTTTTTGCATATGTCGACTATTCAAGGCTTTTTGAAACATTTCTTTAGAAACTTCGAATTTTTGAGTTAAAATATAGATTTACATAGAACTTGAAAAAATAGCATAATTTTTCTTACTCTTAGCATAAAACTCAATTCCAGCAGTAATTCTGATTTAACAGTGTGAAAATCTATTAATTTTAACAAAAAACTGCTTCATCAAAAAGTATTCCAAACGATCTAAATCGTCGAAATATGTAATAAAATATAATTTTCCCACATTTTCCTGACTTCTTCACGCTTCAAGTATTTTAAAAAATCATTTGAAATATTTAAAATTAATGATGATTTTTATTGATTTTTAATTTGATTTTTCAAAAATGTTTTATATATATTCATAGATGTTCAAAAATCATCGAGAATCGATTTTTTTCTCATATTTCGACGATTCAAGGCTTTTTGGAAAACTTTTTGAAAAACTTCAATTTTTACAGTTAAAATATCTTTTGACAAAGAACTTCACAAAAATCTCATAATTTAGGTTACTTTTTGCATAAAATTTTGTTGCAGCAGAAGCTCTGTTTAAAATTGCTAAATTCTATGTATTTTAGCTAAAAAAATGTGTTTTATCGGAAAAGTACTCAAAACGCTGTAAATCCTCGAAATATGCAATACAGTATCATTTCAGCACAATTTTCTGTGTGTTTAAATGTTTCAAGTATTTTTGAAATATATAAGAAATATTCGAAATTAATTTTGATTTTTATCGAATTTTATTGCGATTTTTTTAAAAATATGTAAAATATACGTAAAGGTTAAAAAATAATCGAAAATCATATTTTTCTCGCATGTTTCGACGACTGAAGAATTTTTCAAAGATTTCTTGTAAAACTTTCAGTTTTTTTTTTGTTAAATATGTATTTACAAAGTACTTCACAATAATATGATAATTTTTCATACTTTTAGCTTTAAAAGTGTGAAAATATATGAATTTTAGCTAAAAAATGTTGTTTGTCCAAAAACCATTCAAGACGCTCTCAATCGTACAAATATGCAACAAAACATCATTTTAGCACATTTTTCTAATTCTTTTAATGTTTCAAATATTTAAAAAAAATATATGAAAAATTCGAAAATAATGCTGATTTTTACCTATTTTATTAGCATTTTTTTAAAATCTGCTATATATATATTATAAATGTTGGAAAATGATCGAAAAACTCATTTTTTTGTATATGTCGACTATTCAAGGCTTTTTGAAACTTGAAACGATTGAAGAATTTTTTAAGATTTCTTGAAAAACTTCAATTTTTTGTGTTAAAATATGTATTTACAAAGTACTTCACAAAAATACGATAATTTTTCTTACTTTTAGCATCAATTTCAATTTTGCTTTAAAAGTGTGAAAATCTATGAATTTTAGCTAAAAACTGAGGTTTGTCAAAGAAACATTCAAGTCGCTCTAAATCGTCCAAATATGCAACAAAATATCATTTGATCACATTTCTCTAATTCTTTTAATGTTTCAAATATTTTTTTTAAAAATATATGAAAAAATCGAAATTAATGCTGATTTTTACTTATTTTTATTACAATTTTTTAAAAATGTTTTTTATATATATTCATAGATGTTCAAAAATCATCGAGAATCGATTTTTTTGTCATATTTCGACGATTCAAGGCTTTTTGGAAAACTTTTTGAAAAACTTCAATTTTTACAGTTAAAATATCTTTTGACAAAGAACTTCACAAAAATCTCATAATTTAGGTTACTTTTTGCATAAAATTTAGTTGCAGCAGAAGTTCTGTTTAAAATTGCGAAATTCTATGTATTTTAGCTTAAAAATGTGTTTTATCGGAAAAGTTAACAAAACGCTCTAAATCTTTGAAATATGCATTAAAATATCATTTCAGCATACTTTTCTGAGTGTTTAAAAGTTTCAAGTATTTTTAAAATATATAAGAAATATTCTAATTAATTTTAATTTTTATCGATTTTAATTGTTCTTTTTTAAAAATATGTAAAAAATACGTAAAGGTTAAAAATCATCGAAAATCATATTTTTTCGCATATATCGACGATTGAAGAATTTTTCAAAGATTTCTTGAAAACTTCAATTTTTTCTGATAAAATATGTGTTTACAAAGTACTTCACAAAAATATGATAATTTTTCTTACTTTTAGCATCAATTTCAATTTTGCTTCAAAAGTGTTTAGCTAAAAAATTAGGTTTGTCAAAAAACTATTCAAGACGCTCTAAATCGTCCAAATATGCAACAAAACATCATTTTAGCACACTTTTCTAATTCTTTTAATGTTTCAAATATTTTTAAAAAAATATATGAAAAACTCGAAATTAATGCTGATTTTCTCATATTTTTATTAGGATTTTTTAAAAATGTGTTGTATATATATATATATATAAATTTTGGAAAATGATCGAAAATCGCATTTTTTTGCATATGTTGGGGTGTAAAGGCTTTTTCAAAGAATTTTTGAAAAACTTCAAATTTTATAGTTAAAATATGTTTTGACAAAGAACGTCACAAAAATCTCATAATTTAGGTTACTCTTTGCATAAAATTTAGTTGCAGCAGAAGTTCTGTTTAAAATTGCTAAATTCTATGTATTGTAGCTAAAAAATGTGTTTTATCGGAAAAGTACTCAAAACGCTGTATATCGTCGAAATATGCAATACAATATAATTTCGGCACAATTTTCTGTGTGTTCAAATGTTTTAAGTATTTTTGAAATATATGAGAAATATTCGAAATTAACTTTGATTATTATCGATTTTTATTGCGATTTTTTTAAAAAGAGGGAAAATATACGTAAATTTTAAAAAATAATCGAAAATCATATTTTTTTCGCTTGTTTCGATGATTGAAGAATTTTTCAAAGATTTTTTGAAAACTTCAATTTTTTGTGATAAAATATGTGTTTGCAAAGTACTTCACAAAAATATGATAATTTTTCTTACTTTTAGCATGAATTTCAATTTTGCTTCAAAAGAGTTTAAATCTATGAATTTTAGCTAAAAAATTAGGTTTGTCAAAAAACTATTCAAGACGCTTTAAATCGTCCAAATATGCAACAAAACATCATTTTAGCACACTTTTCTAATTCTTTTAATGTTTCAAATATTTTAAAAAAATATATGAAAAACTCGAAATTAATGCTGCTTTTCTCATATTTTTATTAGGATTTTTTAAAAATGTGTTGTAATATAATATATAAATTTGGAAATGATCGAAATCGCATTTTTTTGCAAATTTGTTTAAAAAAGGTTTTTTAAAAAAAATTTTTGAAAAAATGCCGGGAAGCTACAATTCCAATCCCACCTAAGACCAAAATTAAAGGTAAACCCAGGAAGGGTAGAAGACGTTAAAGCCTCCCTCAAAAAGTCTATTTTAAATTTAGAGTTAATGTCCTGCTGGCATATAAGCACAAACTCCGATAAAACAAACTCTAACCCCACCCCAAAACCCATCCACCCATACCACTCCTTCCATCACCCCCCCTCCTCCCATCCCAAACGCTCCAATGGCTGGACTCCTTCACCGCTACACAGCCACCCCACCCGATAATTTTAAAGAATTACTCACATACACCCTTCGATAGACCCTTTCAACCGTACTCTCTACAAAATTTAAAAATAATGTTTCTTGCATAAAACAAACATTGTTATGCAGGGTTCTAGCATGACATCGTAATGTACATATATTGGAAAGTGTGCCATAATAATTGAATATTAATAGTCGTAAAGAATAATTTTTATAATATTATAATGTTTTCAATAGGGTTACTGTAAAGTACTCTAACGTAATTATAAAGAAATTCTGTTAATGAAATATTTTTTCCAAGGATGTTTGGGTACGGTGAGTAAGACGTGGTTGAGAAGTCCCGTGACCTAGATGGTGTGTATAGCAGTGCTGGCGCCGGAGATGCAGTAGTATTAAAGATAAGTTGTAAGATGTGCACTCATTTTGTTTTATCCAACTCAAGCCACAGGCCTTCTCAAATGGCTACCTGTATGTTCACACCAGGCTCTGACATAGGTCAGGGTGCTGTAGGATAATGAGGAAAATAAGAAATGAAGGTTTGTAGTGTATTGAACGGCCTGACGCTGGGACGAAGTCCCAGTGGTATGGTGGCTGAACCTCCAGCCAGCTGTTTGTGTGTATACCCACATTTGGGGTCGTTAAGGATTAAGGTTTTTCTGTTATGTTATGTATGGGTGACCTAAAATAGATATATTTTCCTAATTGGGATTTTTTTGGCCATAACCCTCCCTGTTACCCAACCCCATGAAGTACACTTACCAGTTTAGGCGCTTTCTGTTTTTGACTGGGATAGCCCTGGTGGCCGGTTTGGGCTAGAGAGGTGTGTAAACTTTTACCTTTGCCCTAGACAGGCTCATGCCCCACTATGCCCACATTTCCAGCATAACATGGGGGCCTGGGGTATATGGAGAAATATCAAATTTATGTGGTAATACAAGTTTGCAACCTGGAAAAGTCAATAATCATTCTAAACAGGGTTGGTCAAGGAAGCATTCACTTATACCACTCACACACAATAATATTTTACCTTTTGTTTGCAATATTGCCTGGTTTTTTTAGGGTTTATTATTAATTAATTCCATGTGAATAAATTACTGTTGTGTGCAACATTGCTATTTTTAGGCCTGTTTATTATTAATTAAATACCCTGTGAATAATAATTTTACTTTTGTGTGCAATATTGCTAGTTTATTAGGGTGTTATTATAATTGAATACCCTGTGAATAATTTACTTTTTGTGTAGCAACATTGCTGGTTTATTATAAGGTTGGTAATTATTATAATACCCAGCGTTTGAATAATATTACTTTTGTGTGCAAACATTGCGTTTTTTAGGGTGTTATTATTAATGAATACCCTGTGAATAATTTACTTTTCGTGCAACATTGCTAGTATTTTATGGTGTTATTATTAATTAATACTCATATATCATTTACCTTTCTGTGCCATATTGTTGAATTTTAGGGTGTTATAATAATACTTATATTTTGTTGCATAATTACCCTTGCAGGTACAATCTTTGCTGATTTTTAGGGTTATGCTTTCCCTAAATTTCAGGAAATAATTTACCTTTGCAGATGCAGTACACATATTTTTTTTTCTGCATGGTTTTTTCTTTTGTGTGTGCAATCCTGTTTTAATTTGAGGGGAGTTCACATGACAACTCCTTGTGAATATACTACATCAGTATATGTCCTTACTGTGTGCTTTATTATTTAAATCATAAGTTCTGTGCTGGTAGTAAGATTTGGTGCAATAATTTCGTCCAAAATGGCTGACACTGGTAGAAAAATTCTGAGATGACATCATTTGGAAGGTGACATTGAATCAATCCCCATGAAAGGACCTGTAAGGAAGTAGTAAATTTACAAATTTAATTAAGCCCAAGTTGCAGAAGAAAAGGAAAAAAAAACGGTTAAGGATTAGAGCGTACAAAGATCCAGGAAACAGAGAGCCTTAGAGGGAGCATAGAGGCTCAAGAAAAGAGCTAAGAGAGAGGGCAGCTTTGCTTCTCAACCCAGACACAGACACAAGGTTAGATGTTATTTCATTGGATAAAGCCATAAAATTTGTGCCCAAATTCTAGAGAAAGACCCAACCAGTTTTTTCTGTTATTTGAAAGTACGGCCAAATCCCAAGATTGGCCGGAAAAGGAATGGGGGACAATAGCAAGAACCCAATAGTTTGGTAAATGGGTTACAGGCTATTAGATCTTTAGAAGATCTGGACCTTTTCTGAATATCATAAGCTAAAAAGGTAGTTTTTACAGGCTTAACAAAAGTTGCCGAAAGTAACCGGCAGAAATTCCAGAGGACAAAAGTTTCAGTCAGGCAGTCTTTGGTGGAAAATGGTAAGGAGAAGATGTCACTTCTAAATAGGTTGGTGTCGCTCAAGGTGTGGTAGGCAATTATGAAGAGTAACATAATATTACCTTAATTTTGTCAGAGGATCTTTTGGAACTGTTCCCTTCTGACCTTAAGGCATATCTATGAGGAGAGAGGATCTTGATGATATAATTAATGCTTTAAAGAGCTGGGTGACAATTATTTAGCTAACCAAAAATTAGGTAGTAGTTACCTACACCCCCAATACTAATACAGGTAAGTTTTCTCCACCCACCAATAGAAAAGAAATTTCAGAAGTTTAAGCCACCCATATATCAGCCAAATAACCACAAGAGTTTTAATAACCCTAATTTACCAGTACCCACTCGAGGAGGTTTTAAGTCCAGCTGTCACAGTCCAGGACTACAAGGAACAGGTTGGGACGAGCCCAGATCCCCAAACCCAAGGGATCCAACCTAGGTCAGATAGGACAGAGGGGCCCTTTAAAACCTTATCACTGTACATAATTGCAATAACAAGGCCACCTGCACAAATTGTCGAAAGCTGCTTAGGGACCCAGGCTGCGGCAGATGCTTCTCCAGTAAATACACCGATTTACACATGAGTGGCTTGAATGCAGTCTTGCCCCAAGTATCCAAAGAAGACCAGCTGTTTTTGACGCCACTGTATGAAGGTCTATATCAAGTAAGTCTACTGTGGCCTTACATACCCAAAATGAAGGTAGGGACCACAGGTGTTATTTCTTTGAGGGACACTTGTTACACATACACCTAGCTTCGCAGGGGTGTTATTGCCAGTGTCCGATGACACCCTACACCGGATTGGACCTTTTTCTTAAAGGGATAACTGGAGACCTGTCAGGACTCCATGCACAGTTAAATAAGGGTAAGTCTGCTTACCACCAGTCCGGGTACCTACCTGGTAGGTATAGCAGAAGAATGTAGCCTTTTTGCAGAAGTTGACCTTCTACTAGCAACAACGTAATGGTGAGACCTCCTCAAAAGTAGAGGAAAGTTTTGGTTTTGCAGGACCCTGCATTTACCCAAAGGAAGGTCATGACCTCAATTGGAGCAACGGTAACCAGAAAATTTTTTCAATGTGCCTTCGGACTAAACAGGGGAACAAGGCAGGAGCTGTGCCTCTCTGTGACCCTTCTGCACACTGTGGTGATGGTTTGGGGCATGGAGCCTGTTCATTGAGTCTGACCTGCAGAGACTCTGAGCAGTGATGAACCCCGGCTCAAAACCGGAACTCGGGTTTGGAGAAGTTGTCTTGGTGTGCTGATGTGGGAAAAAATCCCCAGACTCTGCAGCAGCTGATGAAGGCCCGGGAAGGTAGTGACCATCCGGAACGCTATACATTTATCAGTTGTCGCGGAGGATGTGTTTCCCAAATTTAACCAAGTGTTATATTTTGCAGAGTTGATCAAAATGAGGCAAGACTCTTTTAAGAGGACCATTGCTTACGTGGACGCGGCAGAACTATTAAATTGTCTTTGTCAGTATTTTTTTACAGATTCTGAAGGAACGGCATGTCAGTGTATAAGACGGGAGAGCAAAATAATCAGTGTATTTAATAAATTCTTTTCTAACAGGTTACAGAGACTGTACCCCCCCCCCATTTTTTTTATTCTGAATAATTTTGTGTTGAGTGGTTTTAGGAGATTTCATCCCTGTGAAAACTATATTTGTCTCCTTAGGCTTTGCACAAATCACCCAGAGTCCTTATTTTATGAAAATACAATTAGATTTGAGAGCCTACTTGCGGATAAATTTACCAATTATATCATCCAAAGAGTCAAAGCAAAGCTCCATGGTTTTTTCCCCAGTCTCTCGGGCAATGCATTTGTTTTTCCCCCAGTACCAGAAGGACTGGAGGATGGAATACCCCCTCCCTTTCATACCGAGTGGGGAAGCACTCTGGAATCATTAAGTCATGTGCATGTGAGGATGTTGATGTTTCCCAGCGTGTTTTTTTCTCGGTTTCAGAAAATTCTTGTGCTAAGAAGAGGTCTTGGTCCTGACAGGTTTGTCAGATGAGGTCGAATGGCAGTAGTGCACCATCTGCCAGTCCGTCCAAGATGACGTGGACTATGAGGTGGTGCTACCATTCTGAAGCAGGAGAGATGGGATTGGCATTGAACCAAGGACCTGGGAAGGCTATAATGAAAACTGTGTGGGTGGAACTTCAAAATGATGATGGATAAAGTCCCAGAGAAAGATAATGTAAGCAGGAAAATTGTAAAGATTGTTGGAAGATTTGATCATTCTGGGTAAGGGTCCTGGGGGGGTTGAAGTGTTGGCTCAGCCATGGTGCAACCTTAGTGAAAGAGTTTTTTTGGGATGCTGAAACATGGGGCCATGTTAAACCCCACAGAGGTAGAGGTTCCGAATTTGTGAAGTCTCACATGCCTGGCATGATGTAAGCAGGGGGTTAAATAGGTTCCTTGAGTGATTGTTTTTTCTAGAGACTGTGTTAT
The DNA here is from genome assembly GCF_026875155.1 of Cherax quadricarinatus. Classification (NCBI taxonomy): domain Eukaryota; kingdom Metazoa; phylum Arthropoda; class Malacostraca; order Decapoda; family Parastacidae; genus Cherax; species Cherax quadricarinatus. Next base: position 39,469 of record NW_026483930.1, on the reverse strand, counting down.
TATCCAGCGAGAGTCGGTGAACGTTGTTATTTACTGTCTCGCACCACTAGGTGATACCTGTTAAAACGTGCACTGACTGCCGCCAGGTAAACAGTCAAAAAATAAGGTTTTGATCTCCTTCTTTATGAACTACATGCAAATTGTTGTGAAATTAACAGTGGGTGCGTCATCAGCTTCCCACGACCATAGTGTGCCAAGACACACCCTATTGTAACTTTAAAATAATAGCTCTGTCCATTTACCTTTTGAATGCCATTAACCCTCAAGATTTTTATGTGTAATCCTGATTTACCCACCACGGTTTTGCAAAATGATACAGAGGTTGGGTCAGTCCTTGTTCAGGGTAGAGCAGAGAAGTAATGCCACTCGGCTGCTTCTCAGCAAAGTCGCAAGTCAACCAAAGAAGTTAAACCTCCATAGAAAAAGGTAGGCTTTTGCTTTAGTAGTTGGCAGTGCAAACATTTTGAGGTTCATAAAAACCTTCATCAGATTCACCCCTAAAAACGTGTATAAGTGACCATATTCCTTTTCTCGATTTCCTTCACTTAATGAAGGGCACCACAATCAGAGACATACAATGCGGGCCTTGTTTCTCCAACTTCCTTATCTTGTGATTCATTATGTGAAGCGAGCAGAAAAGTGTTGCTAATACCTTGTCTTGTGTTTAAAAGTGCACGATGTAGTGTATAGATCACTTTATTCTATTTCTTATTTTTGCAGTGTGGATTTGGCATTAGACGAGTAGATGGAACCCTGGACCCCCAAAGGAGAAGGGCAAGGTTAGAAGCTGACTGGAGAATCAGGAATCCTAGTGCGTGTGGTATTTAGGGTGGTAGTCCAACAAAGGCCATGCTAGGTAAGGTATGCAACTTTTTTCAGTCCTTGCAGGAATTGCCTCGCCTCAGTTTTTTAAGTTGGTGATTAGGGACTGTTTGAACCTAACGATTTTAGTGATTGTGGGCTGGCGGTGGATGCCCTCGGGGGGCCACTGTTTTGTGGTCATGTCTTTTTGAACCGAGGTTTTTTTGGTTCTCCAGGAACACTTTTTCAATTTTTTTTCTTTTTGGATCCCCAGGGTGACTTCAGGGTCCCTGAATGACATGTAGGAACGCCTTGAGAGGTCCACCTTTTGGGGGGTCTTCAGTGATGAACTCCCATTGTTTTACCGCCGCAGTCCCACCAAACAAGATATATGTGCCTATCCACCCGTTTTTTATGGGGCCTGATATTTTCCCCTCCTCCTGTGCCTCTCCTGATTCTCGCAGAGTGTGTCATGGGGAAGCCCAGTTTAGTTACTAAAGATTGCTGTGAGATGGGAGAGGTAATGTGATATTGTTTTCTCAGTAAGAAATTAACTGATACCTCTGTTTTTTTTTCTTTTCTTTGAACTCCTGAAAATGTACTTACTGTTAAAAGTTTTTTTGGTGCACCTACATTTTTTGTCTGCCTTGCAACATACTGAACTTTGGTGTTACTTTCATAAAACGCATTCCTCAGGGCACTTTTTGTACAAAGTAACTTGCTTGTTTATAAGTTGCATGAATGGTAATTTAGTAAATGCATCAACGCCAGCGCCTGGCCAGCACTGTGTTGTAATGAGTGCATTTTTCCTAAAACAGCTGACTAAGAGTTTTGAACTGTGACATCGTTGGGCATAGCGAACTTGATCACTTTTATGTTCAGCGAGTTTCATATGTCTGCAATCTAAGAACATAAGAACCTAAGAAAGGAGGACAACAGCAGAAGGCCTGATGCCCATACTAGGCAGTGCTTTACAATTCATCCACTAAACAAAACATATTGCCCTCCCAATTTTTCAATGCCACCAAGAAACAAGCTCCGATCTGCGAAGTCCCACCTCATATCCAACCCCTCCCACTCATGTACTTATCCAACCTAAATATGAAACTACCCAAAGTCCTTAGCCTCTATAACCCACTAGGTTAGACTGTTCCACTCATGGCCAACGTACCCTAATTTTCCAAACCAATACTTTCCTATGTCCTTTCAAATCTAAACTTATCTAATTTAAAAATCCATTACTGCGTGGTTCTCTCTTGGAGAGATATCCTCAAGACCTTGTTAATTGATCCCCCCTATTAATACCAACTTCCACTTATACCCTGTCGATCAGGTACTCCTCCCCTCAATCTTCGTCTTAACACGTGAATGTAACATAAGTGAGTCATCAATCTTCTTCATAAGGAATATTCAAATATGCTATGTATTAATTATATTTCATCCTACGCTAATGTTATTTCTAACGGAATTTACGTCCATTCTGTAATATGGAGACAGAATTGAGCTGCATAATCTAGGGGAAAGGCCTTACTAATGAAGTATAAATGCTGCAGTATGAACCTCTGGACTTTCTGTTGCCTTACAAATCTTGATAAAAATCCCAGTAATCAATTAGCCTTATTACGTACGCTTAGGCATTGCTTCCTTGGTTTAAGGTTTGCTGCATACCATAACCCCAAGATCCTTTTCGCAATCTGTAGGCTATAGTTCTACATTATTTAACCTTATAAGTGCTAGGTTTTTTAGACACTCCGAGCTTCAGAACCATGCATTTATCCACATTGAACTGCAATCTGCCACTTTTCTGACCAAGAGTAGATTTTGTCTAAATCCTCCTGAAGTTCCCTAACATCACGTTTGTGAATCAATTATCCTACCTATCTTCGTGTCCAACGCGAATTTGCTCAAATCACTAGCATTTCCTTCATCAAGATCATTGATATATATTATAAACAACAACGGGCCCAAGACTGATCCCTGTGGAACGCCATTTATGACACTCTCTGCTTCCTTCTGTGAGCCATGACCGATCCACGAGAGCACACCCTCACCCCAATCCATGAGCTGCTACTTTCTCAACAGTCTTATGGTATGGACTCTATCAAATGCCTACTAAAAACTAAGTAAACAATATCAAATTCTTTAACATGGTCAACAGCCTCAAAAGCTTTACTGGAAGAAAAGTTAATAAATTAAGGTTAGACAAGACGGCCTCCTGTGAATCCATGCTGAGTATCATTAATCAAGCATATGCTTTATCGAGATGGCTTCTATAATCTCAGCTATAATGGACTCTAGCAACTTGCCTAGACAATTGAGGTCAGGCTTATTGGGCGTAATTGACGGTAACGACTTGTCCCCTGTTTTTAAAAATAGAATAACATTAGCCATCTTCCACATATCAGACACACACACCTGTTGAAGAAGATAAATTAAAAATATTAGTTTACTTGGTTCACAGACTTCCATATTTGCATTACTAAGAAACCCATGAAAAAACCTCATCATGACCCCTGTGACATATATTGCTACTTCGTCCTATCTGCTTCACATAACAACCATTTCCACACAGTGATCAGTGATTCCATAATTTATCTATCTCTGATCCACTATAAAAATATAAATTACCGGGAAAATTATTAGTGTCTTCCGTGTACAAACCGAGAGAAAATAATTATTTATAAAATCGAGCACATTTCATTCTCTTTGTCATAAGACATGCCCATAGTATTTTTAATGGGGACCTATCTTATCTCTGCTTTTGTTCAAATATAACCAGGAAAAAACTTTTTGGATTAGTTTTTAGAATCCCTAGCAACTTAATTTCATAGTCCTTTTAGCTTTTCCTTATCCCCTTTTTAAATGTCCCTCTTAATGTCAATATACTGATTCATATATGACCCTCGCCTCTTTTGAGAACGCCTATAAATTTCCTTTCCTTAATGGCCAAGTAGAGGATTTCAGCCTATAATTCATCCATTTTAGGATCCATTTCTATTTGAATCCTAATTTCCTTATAAGGGATAAACTTTCTTTGCGCACATGTATTGAGTACAGAAAACTGTCAGATTCGATAGCTCTCTTCGTTACCCCAGTCACAGATGATAAGTGCTCTCTAATCCCATCGTAATCTATGCTAAGCGAAAATCTGGGACTGTTACAGATACTATCCCTACTATCATCCTTCCATTCAATTCTAAATGTAATTGAATTTGGTCGCTAGCACCCAGCCAGTTTCCTCTGAAACTTCTAAATTAGTAACAAGGGATTCATGTTTGCCAAACTAAAGTCAAGCAGGTTATTTTCCCTTTAGGTTCTGTCACAAACGGCTTCAAAAAACAATCCTGAACACCTTCTAAGAAATGAATGATTCAAAATCCCAGTCAAGAAAATTCCAATCAATATGACTAAAGTAAAGTCACCTGAATTACTACATTATCTTGCCTTGTTTGCCCTAACAATTTCCTCCCATAGTAGTCTCCTTGTCCCTACCTAAATTTGGGGGACGGTAATATCACACCAAAAATTAAAATATTTCAAGCCCCACTGAAAATTTCAAGCCAAACAACTCAGTATAGTTTTTACTTCAGATCTTAATACCCCGTTATTATATTATAGCAATAAACATTAAAGCGATTCTCGTACATACAAAGCCACCCCACCCCCCCATCCCCGAACATCATCTACTTTGGAAACAATTTAAAACCCTGAATGATGACATACTGCAGTCATGGTCCCGACTTTTTGGAATTAAACCACGTCACAGTTAATGGCAAATACATCTATGTTACGCTGCACTGCAACTAGACTCAACTCCCCATCATATTCCTAGCACTGCTACTATTTTGTGTAAAAACTTTTAATGACCCTCCTCTCTCTCTACCCTTCCTGATTTTTACTATACACTAAACCTATTACTGTCCTTGTCACATAGTGTCCACTGCCTTTCCAATATCCACCTCAATTTGCCTATTATCTAGTTCTGCTATACTCATATTCAACCCTGCGCTTCACAGTATTTCTGCAAAAACCATACCTCTAACTAATCCTAGTTAAAGTCCTAACAACCCCCTCAACTTGAGTTAGCAAAGAAAACCCACACCGTGCCCTGTATAAGTTGAACCGCCATCCCTGGCATACATTTCATTTCGGCCCATATAAGTGTCCCGTTGTCAATGAATGGTAAGCATTATCCTTACAGTGTTTATCCAGCCAACAATTAATACCAATTTGCTCTGGACAACCATTCATTACCAACACCTCTTCTTGCAAAATGCCACATATAACAGGGTGCGCCCCCCCTTCTTTCCTAACATGTCTATAGCAGTCCTGAACTTTCTAACTAAATCCTCACTTCTACGCTTGCCCCAACATCATTGCCTCCAGCACTGAGGCAAATAATATGATTGACCCATTACCGTTCATGAATTTCAAGCCGGCTAACCATGTCCCATCCATCCCAGCCCCAGGAAAGCATACCCTATGTCTCCTTCAACCTGTCCTCAAGCAGATGCCTATCCATGTATCTAACCAGGCTATCCCCAACAACAACAATAAATCTTACCTTCCTTGATTCCGTCGTTCGATGACGATCGCCAGTAGTAGACTCACAAACGTCCGGTAAACAACCGAAATGCGTTGGGAGGTTTCCACCGGGAGTTTTCCACAGCATCTCTTTCTTCTTCATGTTTCTCACTTTTCTGGCTTTCCATTCGTCTTCTTGATCGTCAACGTTCGTCGTCCCCTGCTGTCCAACCACTGACCACGATCCCTTCTTGACCTGAGGACTCGAAACAGAGACCTACTACAATCCTCTTGTTTTTCTTCTTTCGTCAGTCGCCGTTCTCCACTTCGCTGCCCTCAATTCTCCCTTAAGGTTGCTGGTAAAGTTGCTCGATGAGGGCATCTTGTTTCAGTCCACGGGAGCAAACAGACACTTCTTCCTTTCTCACAGAGTTAAGTACAAGGTCACACTCAAAGTAACTGGACCACCACTCAAGAGCAACACAAACAGGTCTTCAACAGAGCTAAGTACAACGTCACCACTGAGCTAAGTACAGCTCACCTTAGTTTGTAAAATATTCATAAATTGTAGTACCAAAAGACCGTGATTGTATGGTGGTCATTCCCCGTTAACATTTTGCCCATTTGCCTCAGACCTTAATGTTGGGCTTTATTTTCTTTTTTATTTCTTTTTGTCTAGCTGTGTCCGAAGGGACCCCCCGCTAGCATAGTGAGACCTATGGTCTGGGGGTGGGGGTGTATGCCAGGGTTCTGCATGACATCGTAAGTTCATATAGTGGTGAAGTGTGCCATAATAATATGAATATTATATTTGCAAAGAAAATTTATAATTTAAATGTGGCATTATGGGGGTACGTAAAGTACATTAGTGTAATTATAAAGAATTCTGTAATGATTTATTCCAATGAAGTTTGGGGTACGCAGAGTAAGCGTGGTTTGAAGAGTCACGTGGACCCTTATATGGTGTGGGGTTGGGGGGGGGGGGGGGGGATAGAAGGCTGGCGTCGGATGATGCTGTGTATTTAAGATAAGTTTGTAGTTGTGCCACTCATTTTGTTTATCCAACTCAAGCCATAGGCTCTCATATGAGCTACCTGGTATGTTCACCCAGGCTCTGACATGGTCAGGGTACTGTGTGATGATTGATGACATAAGAAATGAGGTTTGTATGTGTAAATGATGTCCTGACGCTGATGAAAGCCTAGGTGGTTATGGTGGCGAACCCCAGCCAGCTGTTGTTGTGTACCCTCATTGGTCGTTTAGAAAAAGTTTTTCTGTTATGTTATGTTAAGGTGACTAAATAGATTATTTTCCTAATTTGGGATTTTTTTGCCTAACCCTCTGTTAAACCCAACCCCTTGAAGTACACTTCCCATTTAGTGCTTTTTGTTATGACTGGTAATAGCCCTGGGTGGCCGTTTGGGCTTGAGAAGGGTGTGTAACTTTTACACTGGGCCCTTAGACCATGCTCAAGTCCCCAGCTATCCCACATCTTTCTGCATGACAAACTTCCACAACAAACGAACGCAAAAACCACTCCATATATCCACACTATTAACTTCAGTCCTTCACCCTGTACTCCTAACCCTTCTGCAGGGAAATGAAAACTATCCCTACTGTGACAGGCGGCTCACCACTTTCGCCACGATTTCCTCCTGGGCGCTGTCCTGGTGTCAAGACGTCGTCCATATCCGACGACCCCAGCCGAACGTTTGGGCGGGAGCTGCCATCCATAATGCATCTCCTCGCTAGACGAAGCTCCAGTGAACCTCCTCCACCACCACCTTCATGCGTCCGTACGAACATATTCATCTGCAATTTATCCCATGTAGGGGATTCCTCAGACGTTAACCTCACACACGCCGTCGAAAACAACAGGACCAAGTTCTGTTCCAACTAGAAGTTCCTGCAACACGTCCTTCCGCAACTTATAGTCTGTGGCAAAAACCTCAGGGCAACCACAGGATCCACTGTAGCGTGGGCTCGGCCCCGATGCATCCAGCGACAGGGTGGCACACATCGTAGACTGTGTGTCCGCCTGTTGCATCTCCGTCACTCAAAAGTCTGAGGTACCAAGGCTCAGTCACGATAGCCTCAGGTCCAAAGGCCCACATGTGAATGTTGCCGGGAGTGGCCAACCAGTCGATGGGGGCACTGGGCAGCCCCAAATTCTCAAACGAGTTTGCATAGTCCTGCAAGTCTTTCCTTTGGCCCGCGAAATGAACAAACACCTGGGTCCCAATATTTCACCAGACGTACATTAAGAGGGAATCGACTGGCGAGCCATCATCTTATGGTGTAAGGATCCCTCCGGGAACCCCCTCGTATGGGCCCCTCTCATCCACACTATCCCTTGGTCCGCAGCATGCACCGTTCCGTACAGCTGCCAAAACCTCCCCGACAGATCGTACTCCTCCGCCTCGAAAGGGCACATTCTCACACCTTGACACCCAGGTGACAATACGCTACTCGTCATGTAGACACAACTTCCAGATCCGAATTCTCTACCATTCTCCTTTCTTGAAAAAGTTTTCCGATTATTGTTGTAGAAGCCGGTCATCACAATTTTATGAAATATCCTTGACCATCCCCATTCAAAGCTACGACATATAATTCTTCATTGGGGATGCCGTAGACCTCATCCGTATAATGCTTCAGGCATTAATGTAGTCAATGAGAAACGCAGAGGGAGACATTGTGGTGAATGCAACACAGACCGAGTTAACTCTCCTGCCTTGTTGGTCCACCATCTTGTGACTTGTAGTGGTCCGGAAAACCTGCGCATGAGATCAGTGCATCAGAGCTACTACTGCGCAGCCTGTAACGCATGGCCAAATATGTGCAGTACAATGAAGGAGTGGTGGTGACCCTCACATGGCTTAAGAAGGAGTGTGGTGTACGCTTCATTTGCTCTGAAGGAGTTGTGGGACCCATCGCTGGCTTCAGAAGGCGAGTAGAGAACCTATACGATTGGCTCTGGAAGGATGAGTGTGTGGTACCCGACACAGGCTCCAGAAGGAGTGTTGGTGACACCCGTTCCATGGCTACCTAAATAAGTGTGAGGGACCCATCCACATGGCTGCTGAAGGAGGTGGTTGGCCCGTCACTTTCCTCTAAAGGGGTGTGGTGGACTCACCACTAGGATCCAAAAAGGAGATGATTGAGACCTGTCCACAGGCTCATAAAGGGAGTGTGACCCCTGTCCACTGGCTCCTGAAGTTGTGTGGTGACCCATCACTGCCTCTGAGGGAGTGTGGTGATCCGTCACTGTTCCTGAAGGAGTGTGGCGACCCACCACTGCACGTCCACTGGCCCCAGAGGAGTGTTTTGACCCGTCACTGGTCATAAATGAGTTTGGTGACCCGTCACTGGCTCCGACAAGCAGTTGTGGTGACCCGTCACATTGTTTACTAACAGTGTGTGGTGACCCGTCACTGGCCCTAAAGGAGTGGGTAGAACCGTCACTGTCCACTGGCATCCTGATGGAGTTTGGTGACCTCTCACCGCTCATGAAGGAGTGAGGTGACCACGTCATGGCTCCTAATGATTTGGTGACCCCTCACTAGCTCCTGAAGGAGTGTGGGTGACACGACACTGGCTCTAAATGATGACGGTGACCCATCAACTGCTCCTGAAGGAGTTGATGACCCGATACCCCCACCCAAAAACCCGGTGGCTACCTAAAGGAGTGTGGTGACCCATCATTGGCTCCTCCAAAGGCTTTGTGGTCAGACCCGTCACTTGCTCCTAAAGGAGTTGGTGAACCGTCACCCGGCTCCTGAAGGAGTGTGGTGAAACCCCCATCACTGTACAGGCTCACAGACGGAGTGATTTGGTAGATACTCTACCACATGGCTCATGAAGGTCTGTATGTACCCATCCACAGTCTCAGAAAGAGTGTGGTGACTCGCCACTGGCACCTAAAGGAGTGGTGGAGAAACTGTCACATTCCAGAAGGAGTGTTGTGACCCCCTCACTGGCTACTGAATAAGTGTGATGACCCATCACTGGCTCCTAGGAGTGTTGGTGTAACCTGTCACCTGGCTCCTGAAGGTAGTGTGGTTAACCTATCATCTCCTGGCTCTAAAGGACATGTGGTTTACCCTCACTCTGCTCCGAAGGAGTGTGGGTGACCAGTCACTGGCTCACTATAGGAGTGTGGAGACACAGTCACAGCTCCTGAAATGAGTTGGGTGACGAACCCCGGTGCCGTCACTCTTCTCCTAAGGAGGTGTGGTGACCCGTCACGGCTCCTGAAGGGAGTGTGGTTGACCCGTCACTTGTAGCCTTAAGGATGTGTCACCCCAACACACTGGCTCTGACGGAGTGTGGTGACCAGATCACTGGCTCGTGAAGGAGTGTGGTTACCCGTCACTGGCATGAAGAAGAGTGGTGACCCGTCACAAGACCCTGAAGTGAGAGTGGGAGACCCTTCACATGGCTCTGAAGGAGTGTGGCGACCCGTCACAGTCTCCTGAAGGAGTGTGGAGACGCAGACACTGGCTCTGTAAGGAGTGTGGTGAGGCCGTACTACACAGGCTCCTGAAGGAGTGTGTGCATGACCCATACACTGGCTCCTGAAGGAGTGTGCAGACCCTTTCCTGTCTGCTGATGAGTGTGTGGTGACCCGTCACTTGGCTCCTGAGGTGTTATTGTGACCATTCACTGCTCAAGAAGAAGTGTTGTGGGACCCTCACAGGCTCCAGAAGGAGAGAGGTGCCCAGACACTGGCTCTGAAGGATGTGTGTGAGCCGTCACAAACTGCTCCTGAATGAGTGTTGGTGACCCTCACTGGCTCACCTGAAGGAGTGTGTTTGACCGGTTACTGGCTGCATATAAGTGTGGTGTTTGGACCCTGTCACAGGCCTCTGATGGAGTTGGTGACCCGTCAATTTGCTCCTGAACGTAGTGTGGTGACACCGTCCACTGGCTCCTAAAAAAAGTGTGGGGGTGGAGACCCGTCACACATTGCACTGAAGGAGAGGTTGTGACCCACCACTGCTCCGAAGAGATGTGTGAGACCCGCCACTGGCTCCATGAAGGAGTGTTGTGACCCTTCACTGCCCCCTGAAGGTGTGGGTGACCCCGCAATGGCTTGAGGGATTGTGGTGACACTTCACATTTCCTGAGGAGTTTGGGCGAACCCCCGCAGCCCCATCACTGGCCCTCGAAGGATATGGATGGTGACTTCGTAACTGGACATCTAAAGGAGTGTCGAGACCTGTCACTGGCCCCTAAAGAGTGTGTAGACCCGTCACTGGCTCCTGCAGGAGTGTGGTGACCTGTCATGGCTCCTGAAGGAGTTGATAACTCGATCACTCTCCTGGCTTTGAAGGAGTGTGTTGGTGAACCCCATCATTGGCTCCTAAAAGAATGTGGATACGCCCATCACTGGCTCCTGAAGGAGTGTGTTGACCTGTCACTGCCTCCAAAGAAAGTGTTGGTGACTCACCACGTATCCTAAAGGAGAGTGGTGACCTGTCACTAAGCCTCCTAAAGGATTGAGATGACCGGTCACAGGCTCCTGAAGGGTGTGTACCCATCACTTACCATATAGGGTAGTGTTGGGGGTGACTCCGTCACTGATACCTAAAAGGCGTGTGGCACCCGCCACTGCCCAATCCCTGGCCCCTAAAAGGAGTGTGGCGACCTGTCACTTGGCTCATAAATGAGTGTGGTTGACACCGTCACTGTGCTCCTGAAGGAGTATACTGGTGACCTCTCACTGGGCTCTGAAATGAGTTGTTGACCCTTCACAGGCTCCTAAAGGTGTTTGGTGACCCACATTGGCTCTGAAGGAGAGTGATTGACCCATCCACTGGCTCCTGAGGAGTGTGGTGGACCCTTGTCACAGTCCATCCTAAATGAGTGTGGTGACGAACCTTCCACAGGCTTCCTGAAAAAGTGTGGAGCCCATCACTACTGGGCTCCTCAAAGAGTGTGGTGACACTCGATACTGGCTCCTAATGGAGTGTGCATACCCCATGCCGGGAAGCTACAATTCCAATCCCACCTAAGACCAAAATTAAAGGTAAACCCAGGAAGGGTAGAAGACGTTAAAGCCTCCCTCAAAAAGTCTATTTTAAATTTAGAGTTAATGTCCTGCTGGCATATAAGCACAAACTCCGATAAAACAAACTCTAACCCCACCCCAAAACCCATCCACCCATACCACTCCTTCCATCACCCCCCCTCCTCCCATCCCAAACGCTCCAATGGCTGGACTCCTTCACCGCTACACAGCCACCCCACCCGATAATTTTAAAGAATTACTCACATACACCCTTCGATAGACCCTTTCAACCGTACTCTCTACAAAATTTAAAAATAATGTTTCTTGCATAAAACAAACATTGTTATGCAGGGTTCTAGCATGACATCGTAATGTACATATATTGGAAAGTGTGCCATAATAATTGAATATTAATAGTCGTAAAGAATAATTTTTATAATATTATAATGTTTTCAATAGGGTTACTGTAAAGTACTCTAACGTAATTATAAAGAAATTCTGTTAATGAAATATTTTTTCCAAGGATGTTTGGGTACGGTGAGTAAGACGTGGTTGAGAAGTCCCGTGACCTAGATGGTGTGTATAGCAGTGCTGGCGCCGGAGATGCAGTAGTATTAAAGATAAGTTGTAAGATGTGCACTCATTTTGTTTTATCCAACTCAAGCCACAGGCCTTCTCAAATGGCTACCTGTATGTTCACACCAGGCTCTGACATAGGTCAGGGTGCTGTAGGATAATGAGGAAAATAAGAAATGAAGGTTTGTAGTGTATTGAACGGCCTGACGCTGGGACGAAGTCCCAGTGGTATGGTGGCTGAACCTCCAGCCAGCTGTTTGTGTGTATACCCACATTTGGGGTCGTTAAGGATTAAGGTTTTTCTGTTATGTTATGTATGGGTGACCTAAAATAGATATATTTTCCTAATTGGGATTTTTTTGGCCATAACCCTCCCTGTTACCCAACCCCATGAAGTACACTTACCAGTTTAGGCGCTTTCTGTTTTTGACTGGGATAGCCCTGGTGGCCGGTTTGGGCTAGAGAGGTGTGTAAACTTTTACCTTTGCCCTAGACAGGCTCATGCCCCACTATGCCCACATTTCCAGCATAACATGGGGGCCTGGGGTATATGGAGAAATATCAAATTTATGTGGTAATACAAGTTTGCAACCTGGAAAAGTCAATAATCATTCTAAACAGGGTTGGTCAAGGAAGCATTCACTTATACCACTCACACACAATAATATTTTACCTTTTGTTTGCAATATTGCCTGGTTTTTTTAGGGTTTATTATTAATTAATTCCATGTGAATAAATTACTGTTGTGTGCAACATTGCTATTTTTAGGCCTGTTTATTATTAATTAAATACCCTGTGAATAATAATTTTACTTTTGTGTGCAATATTGCTAGTTTATTAGGGTGTTATTATAATTGAATACCCTGTGAATAATTTACTTTTTGTGTAGCAACATTGCTGGTTTATTATAAGGTTGGTAATTATTATAATACCCAGCGTTTGAATAATATTACTTTTGTGTGCAAACATTGCGTTTTTTAGGGTGTTATTATTAATGAATACCCTGTGAATAATTTACTTTTCGTGCAACATTGCTAGTATTTTATGGTGTTATTATTAATTAATACTCATATATCATTTACCTTTCTGTGCCATATTGTTGAATTTTAGGGTGTTATAATAATACTTATATTTTGTTGCATAATTACCCTTGCAGGTACAATCTTTGCTGATTTTTAGGGTTATGCTTTCCCTAAATTTCAGGAAATAATTTACCTTTGCAGATGCAGTACACATATTTTTTTTTCTGCATGGTTTTTTCTTTTGTGTGTGCAATCCTGTTTTAATTTGAGGGGAGTTCACATGACAACTCCTTGTGAATATACTACATCAGTATATGTCCTTACTGTGTGCTTTATTATTTAAATCATAAGTTCTGTGCTGGTAGTAAGATTTGGTGCAATAATTTCGTCCAAAATGGCTGACACTGGTAGAAAAATTCTGAGATGACATCATTTGGAAGGTGACATTGAATCAATCCCCATGAAAGGACCTGTAAGGAAGTAGTAAATTTACAAATTTAATTAAGCCCAAGTTGCAGAAGAAAAGGAAAAAAAAACGGTTAAGGATTAGAGCGTACAAAGATCCAGGAAACAGAGAGCCTTAGAGGGAGCATAGAGGCTCAAGAAAAGAGCTAAGAGAGAGGGCAGCTTTGCTTCTCAACCCAGACACAGACACAAGGTTAGATGTTATTTCATTGGATAAAGCCATAAAATTTGTGCCCAAATTCTAGAGAAAGACCCAACCAGTTTTTTCTGTTATTTGAAAGTACGGCCAAATCCCAAGATTGGCCGGAAAAGGAATGGGGGACAATAGCAAGAACCCAATAGTTTGGTAAATGGGTTACAGGCTATTAGATCTTTAGAAGATCTGGACCTTTTCTGAATATCATAAGCTAAAAAGGTAGTTTTTACAGGCTTAACAAAAGTTGCCGAAAGTAACCGGCAGAAATTCCAGAGGACAAAAGTTTCAGTCAGGCAGTCTTTGGTGGAAAATGGTAAGGAGAAGATGTCACTTCTAAATAGGTTGGTGTCGCTCAAGGTGTGGTAGGCAATTATGAAGAGTAACATAATATTACCTTAATTTTGTCAGAGGATCTTTTGGAACTGTTCCCTTCTGACCTTAAGGCATATCTATGAGGAGAGAGGATCTTGATGATATAATTAATGCTTTAAAGAGCTGGGTGACAATTATTTAGCTAACCAAAAATTAGGTAGTAGTTACCTACACCCCCAATACTAATACAGGTAAGTTTTCTCCACCCACCAATAGAAAAGAAATTTCAGAAGTTTAAGCCACCCATATATCAGCCAAATAACCACAAGAGTTTTAATAACCCTAATTTACCAGTACCCACTCGAGGAGGTTTTAAGTCCAGCTGTCACAGTCCAGGACTACAAGGAACAGGTTGGGACGAGCCCAGATCCCCAAACCCAAGGGATCCAACCTAGGTCAGATAGGACAGAGGGGCCCTTTAAAACCTTATCACTGTACATAATTGCAATAACAAGGCCACCTGCACAAATTGTCGAAAGCTGCTTAGGGACCCAGGCTGCGGCAGATGCTTCTCCAGTAAATACACCGATTTACACATGAGTGGCTTGAATGCAGTCTTGCCCCAAGTATCCAAAGAAGACCAGCTGTTTTTGACGCCACTGTATGAAGGTCTATATCAAGTAAGTCTACTGTGGCCTTACATACCCAAAATGAAGGTAGGGACCACAGGTGTTATTTCTTTGAGGGACACTTGTTACACATACACCTAGCTTCGCAGGGGTGTTATTGCCAGTGTCCGATGACACCCTACACCGGATTGGACCTTTTTCTTAAAGGGATAACTGGAGACCTGTCAGGACTCCATGCACAGTTAAATAAGGGTAAGTCTGCTTACCACCAGTCCGGGTACCTACCTGGTAGGTATAGCAGAAGAATGTAGCCTTTTTGCAGAAGTTGACCTTCTACTAGCAACAACGTAATGGTGAGACCTCCTCAAAAGTAGAGGAAAGTTTTGGTTTTGCAGGACCCTGCATTTACCCAAAGGAAGGTCATGACCTCAATTGGAGCAACGGTAACCAGAAAATTTTTTCAATGTGCCTTCGGACTAAACAGGGGAACAAGGCAGGAGCTGTGCCTCTCTGTGACCCTTCTGCACACTGTGGTGATGGTTTGGGGCATGGAGCCTGTTCATTGAGTCTGACCTGCAGAGACTCTGAGCAGTGATGAACCCCGGCTCAAAACCGGAACTCGGGTTTGGAGAAGTTGTCTTGGTGTGCTGATGTGGGAAAAAATCCCCAGACTCTGCAGCAGCTGATGAAGGCCCGGGAAGGTAGTGACCATCCGGAACGCTATACATTTATCAGTTGTCGCGGAGGATGTGTTTCCCAAATTTAACCAAGTGTTATATTTTGCAGAGTTGATCAAAATGAGGCAAGACTCTTTTAAGAGGACCATTGCTTACGTGGACGCGGCAGAACTATTAAATTGTCTTTGTCAGTATTTTTTTACAGATTCTGAAGGAACGGCATGTCAGTGTATAAGACGGGAGAGCAAAATAATCAGTGTATTTAATAAATTCTTTTCTAACAGGTTACAGAGACTGTACCCCCCCCCCATTTTTTTTATTCTGAATAATTTTGTGTTGAGTGGTTTTAGGAGATTTCATCCCTGTGAAAACTATATTTGTCTCCTTAGGCTTTGCACAAATCACCCAGAGTCCTTATTTTATGAAAATACAATTAGATTTGAGAGCCTACTTGCGGATAAATTTACCAATTATATCATCCAAAGAGTCAAAGCAAAGCTCCATGGTTTTTTCCCCAGTCTCTCGGGCAATGCATTTGTTTTTCCCCCAGTACCAGAAGGACTGGAGGATGGAATACCCCCTCCCTTTCATACCGAGTGGGGAAGCACTCTGGAATCATTAAGTCATGTGCATGTGAGGATGTTGATGTTTCCCAGCGTGTTTTTTTCTCGGTTTCAGAAAATTCTTGTGCTAAGAAGAGGTCTTGGTCCTGACAGGTTTGTCAGATGAGGTCGAATGGCAGTAGTGCACCATCTGCCAGTCCGTCCAAGATGACGTGGACTATGAGGTGGTGCTACCATTCTGAAGCAGGAGAGATGGGATTGGCATTGAACCAAGGACCTGGGAAGGCTATAATGAAAACTGTGTGGGTGGAACTTCAAAATGATGATGGATAAAGTCCCAGAGAAAGATAATGTAAGCAGGAAAATTGTAAAGATTGTTGGAAGATTTGATCATTCTGGGTAAGGGTCCTGGGGGGGTTGAAGTGTTGGCTCAGCCATGGTGCAACCTTAGTGAAAGAGTTTTTTTGGGATGCTGAAACATGGGGCCATGTTAAACCCCACAGAGGTAGAGGTTCCGAATTTGTGAAGTCTCACATGCCTGGCATGATGTAAGCAGGGGGTTAAATAGGTTCCTTGAGTGATTGTTTTTTCTAGAGACTGTGTTATTATCCAGCGAGAGTCGGTGAACGTTGTTATTTACTGTCTCGCACCACTAGGTGATACCTGTTAAAACGTGCACTGACTGCCGCCAGGTAAACAGTCAAAAAATAAGGTTTTGATCTCCTTCTTTATGAACTACATGCAAATTGTTGTGAAATTAACAGTGGGTGCGTCATCAGCTTCCCACGACCATAGTGTGCCAAGACACACCCTATTGTAACTTTAAAATAATAGCTCTGTCCATTTACCTTTTGAATGCCATTAACCCTCAAGATTTTTATGTGTAATCCTGATTTACCCACCACGGTTTTGCAAAATGATACAGAGGTTGGGTCAGTCCTTGTTCAGGGTAGAGCAGAGAAGTAATGCCACTCGGCTGCTTCTCAGCAAAGTCGCAAGTCAACCAAAGAAGTTAAACCTCCATAGAAAAAGGTAGGCTTTTGCTTTAGTAGTTGGCAGTGCAAACATTTTGAGGTTCATAAAAACCTTCATCAGATTCACCCCTAAAAACGTGTATAAGTGACCATATTCCTTTTCTCGATTTCCTTCACTTAATGAAGGGCACCACAATCAGAGACATACAATGCGGGCCTTGTTTCTCCAACTTCCTTATCTTGTGATTCATTATGTGAAGCGAGCAGAAAAGTGTTGCTAATACCTTGTCTTGTGTTTAAAAGTGCACGATGTAGTGTATAGATCACTTTATTCTATTTCTTATTTTTGCAGTGTGGATTTGGCATTAGACGAGTAGATGGAACCCTGGACCCCCAAAGGAGAAGGGCAAGGTTAGAAGCTGACTGGAGAATCAGGAATCCTAGTGCGTGTGGTATTTAGGGTGGTAGTCCAACAAAGGCCATGCTAGGTAAGGTATGCAACTTTTTTCAGTCCTTGCAGGAATTGCCTCGCCTCAGTTTTTTAAGTTGGTGATTAGGGACTGTTTGAACCTAACGATTTTAGTGATTGTGGGCTGGCGGTGGATGCCCTCGGGGGGCCACTGTTTTGTGGTCATGTCTTTTTGAACCGAGGTTTTTTTGGTTCTCCAGGAACACTTTTTCAATTTTTTTTCTTTTTGGATCCCCAGGGTGACTTCAGGGTCCCTGAATGACATGTAGGAACGCCTTGAGAGGTCCACCTTTTGGGGGGTCTTCAGTGATGAACTCCCATTGTTTTACCGCCGCAGTCCCACCAAACAAGATATATGTGCCTATCCACCCGTTTTTTATGGGGCCTGATATTTTCCCCTCCTCCTGTGCCTCTCCTGATTCTCGCAGAGTGTGTCATGGGGAAGCCCAGTTTAGTTACTAAAGATTGCTGTGAGATGGGAGAGGTAATGTGATATTGTTTTCTCAGTAAGAAATTAACTGATACCTCTGTTTTTTTTTCTTTTCTTTGAACTCCTGAAAATGTACTTACTGTTAAAAGTTTTTTTGGTGCACCTACATTTTTTGTCTGCCTTGCAACATACTGAACTTTGGTGTTACTTTCATAAAACGCATTCCTCAGGGCACTTTTTGTACAAAGTAACTTGCTTGTTTATAAGTTGCATGAATGGTAATTTAGTAAATGCATCAACGCCAGCGCCTGGCCAGCACTGTGTTGTAATGAGTGCATTTTTCCTAAAACAGCTGACTAAGAGTTTTGAACTGTGACATCGTTGGGCATAGCGAACTTGATCACTTTTATGTTCAGCGAGTTTCATATGTCTGCAATCTAAGAACATAAGAACCTAAGAAAGGAGGACAACAGCAGAAGGCCTGATGCCCATACTAGGCAGTGCTTTACAATTCATCCACTAAACAAAACATATTGCCCTCCCAATTTTTCAATGCCACCAAGAAACAAGCTCCGATCTGCGAAGTCCCACCTCATATCCAACCCCTCCCACTCATGTACTTATCCAACCTAAATATGAAACTACCCAAAGTCCTTAGCCTCTATAACCCACTAGGTTAGACTGTTCCACTCATGGCCAACGTACCCTAATTTTCCAAACCAATACTTTCCTATGTCCTTTCAAATCTAAACTTATCTAATTTAAAAATCCATTACTGCGTGGTTCTCTCTTGGAGAGATATCCTCAAGACCTTGTTAATTGATCCCCCCTATTAATACCAACTTCCACTTATACCCTGTCGATCAGGTACTCCTCCCCTCAATCTTCGTCTTAACACGTGAATGTAACATAAGTGAGTCATCAATCTTCTTCATAAGGAATATTCAAATATGCTATGTATTAATTATATTTCATCCTACGCTAATGTTATTTCTAACGGAATTTACGTCCATTCTGTAATATGGAGACAGAATTGAGCTGCATAATCTAGGGGAAAGGCCTTACTAATGAAGTATAAATGCTGCAGTATGAACCTCTGGACTTTCTGTTGCCTTACAAATCTTGATAAAAATCCCAGTAATCAATTAGCCTTATTACGTACGCTTAGGCATTGCTTCCTTGGTTTAAGGTTTGCTGCATACCATAACCCCAAGATCCTTTTCGCAATCTGTAGGCTATAGTTCTACATTATTTAACCTTATAAGTGCTAGGTTTTTTAGACACTCCGAGCTTCAGAACCATGCATTTATCCACATTGAACTGCAATCTGCCACTTTTCTGACCAAGAGTAGATTTTGTCTAAATCCTCCTGAAGTTCCCTAACATCACGTTTGTGAATCAATTATCCTACCTATCTTCGTGTCCAACGCGAATTTGCTCAAATCACTAGCATTTCCTTCATCAAGATCATTGATATATATTATAAACAACAACGGGCCCAAGACTGATCCCTGTGGAACGCCATTTATGACACTCTCTGCTTCCTTCTGTGAGCCATGACCGATCCACGAGAGCACACCCTCACCCCAATCCATGAGCTGCTACTTTCTCAACAGTCTTATGGTATGGACTCTATCAAATGCCTACTAAAAACTAAGTAAACAATATCAAATTCTTTAACATGGTCAACAGCCTCAAAAGCTTTACTGGAAGAAAAGTTAATAAATTAAGGTTAGACAAGACGGCCTCCTGTGAATCCATGCTGAGTATCATTAATCAAGCATATGCTTTATCGAGATGGCTTCTATAATCTCAGCTATAATGGACTCTAGCAACTTGCCTAGACAATTGAGGTCAGGCTTATTGGGCGTAATTGACGGTAACGACTTGTCCCCTGTTTTTAAAAATAGAATAACATTAGCCATCTTCCACATATCAGACACACACACCTGTTGAAGAAGATAAATTAAAAATATTAGTTTACTTGGTTCACAGACTTCCATATTTGCATTACTAAGAAACCCATGAAAAAACCTCATCATGACCCCTGTGACATATATTGCTACTTCGTCCTATCTGCTTCACATAACAACCATTTCCACACAGTGATCAGTGATTCCATAATTTATCTATCTCTGATCCACTATAAAAATATAAATTACCGGGAAAATTATTAGTGTCTTCCGTGTACAAACCGAGAGAAAATAATTATTTATAAAATCGAGCACATTTCATTCTCTTTGTCATAAGACATGCCCATAGTATTTTTAATGGGGACCTATCTTATCTCTGCTTTTGTTCAAATATAACCAGGAAAAAACTTTTTGGATTAGTTTTTAGAATCCCTAGCAACTTAATTTCATAGTCCTTTTAGCTTTTCCTTATCCCCTTTTTAAATGTCCCTCTTAATGTCAATATACTGATTCATATATGACCCTCGCCTCTTTTGAGAACGCCTATAAATTTCCTTTCCTTAATGGCCAAGTAGAGGATTTCAGCCTATAATTCATCCATTTTAGGATCCATTTCTATTTGAATCCTAATTTCCTTATAAGGGATAAACTTTCTTTGCGCACATGTATTGAGTACAGAAAACTGTCAGATTCGATAGCTCTCTTCGTTACCCCAGTCACAGATGATAAGTGCTCTCTAATCCCATCGTAATCTATGCTAAGCGAAAATCTGGGACTGTTACAGATACTATCCCTACTATCATCCTTCCATTCAATTCTAAATGTAATTGAATTTGGTCGCTAGCACCCAGCCAGTTTCCTCTGAAACTTCTAAATTAGTAACAAGGGATTCATGTTTGCCAAACTAAAGTCAAGCAGGTTATTTTCCCTTTAGGTTCTGTCACAAACGGCTTCAAAAAACAATCCTGAACACCTTCTAAGAAATGAATGATTCAAAATCCCAGTCAAGAAAATTCCAATCAATATGACTAAAGTAAAGTCACCTGAATTACTACATTATCTTGCCTTGTTTGCCCTAACAATTTCCTCCCATAGTAGTCTCCTTGTCCCTACCTAAATTTGGGGGACGGTAATATCACACCAAAAATTAAAATATTTCAAGCCCCACTGAAAATTTCAAGCCAAACAACTCAGTATAGTTTTTACTTCAGATCTTAATACCCCGTTATTATATTATAGCAATAAACATTAAAGCGATTCTCGTACATACAAAGCCACCCCACCCCCCCATCCCCGAACATCATCTACTTTGGAAACAATTTAAAACCCTGAATGATGACATACTGCAGTCATGGTCCCGACTTTTTGGAATTAAACCACGTCACAGTTAATGGCAAATACATCTATGTTACGCTGCACTGCAACTAGACTCAACTCCCCATCATATTCCTAGCACTGCTACTATTTTGTGTAAAAACTTTTAATGACCCTCCTCTCTCTCTACCCTTCCTGATTTTTACTATACACTAAACCTATTACTGTCCTTGTCACATAGTGTCCACTGCCTTTCCAATATCCACCTCAATTTGCCTATTATCTAGTTCTGCTATACTCATATTCAACCCTGCGCTTCACAGTATTTCTGCAAAAACCATACCTCTAACTAATCCTAGTTAAAGTCCTAACAACCCCCTCAACTTGAGTTAGCAAAGAAAACCCACACCGTGCCCTGTATAAGTTGAACCGCCATCCCTGGCATACATTTCATTTCGGCCCATATAAGTGTCCCGTTGTCAATGAATGGTAAGCATTATCCTTACAGTGTTTATCCAGCCAACAATTAATACCAATTTGCTCTGGACAACCATTCATTACCAACACCTCTTCTTGCAAAATGCCACATATAACAGGGTGCGCCCCCCCTTCTTTCCTAACATGTCTATAGCAGTCCTGAACTTTCTAACTAAATCCTCACTTCTACGCTTGCCCCAACATCATTGCCTCCAGCACTGAGGCAAATAATATGATTGACCCATTACCGTTCATGAATTTCAAGCCGGCTAACCATGTCCCATCCATCCCAGCCCCAGGAAAGCATACCCTATGTCTCCTTCAACCTGTCCTCAAGCAGATGCCTATCCATGTATCTAACCAGGCTATCCCCAACAACAACAATAAATCTTACCTTCCTTGATTCCGTCGTTCGATGACGATCGCCAGTAGTAGACTCACAAACGTCCGGTAAACAACCGAAATGCGTTGGGAGGTTTCCACCGGGAGTTTTCCACAGCATCTCTTTCTTCTTCATGTTTCTCACTTTTCTGGCTTTCCATTCGTCTTCTTGATCGTCAACGTTCGTCGTCCCCTGCTGTCCAACCACTGACCACGATCCCTTCTTGACCTGAGGACTCGAAACAGAGACCTACTACAATCCTCTTGTTTTTCTTCTTTCGTCAGTCGCCGTTCTCCACTTCGCTGCCCTCAATTCTCCCTTAAGGTTGCTGGTAAAGTTGCTCGATGAGGGCATCTTGTTTCAGTCCACGGGAGCAAACAGACACTTCTTCCTTTCTCACAGAGTTAAGTACAAGGTCACACTCAAAGTAACTGGACCACCACTCAAGAGCAACACAAACAGGTCTTCAACAGAGCTAAGTACAACGTCACCACTGAGCTAAGTACAGCTCACCTTAGTTTGTAAAATATTCATAAATTGTAGTACCAAAAGACCGTGATTGTATGGTGGTCATTCCCCGTTAACATTTTGCCCATTTGCCTCAGACCTTAATGTTGGGCTTTATTTTCTTTTTTATTTCTTTTTGTCTAGCTGTGTCCGAAGGGACCCCCCGCTAGCATAGTGAGACCTATGGTCTGGGGGTGGGGGTGTATGCCAGGGTTCTGCATGACATCGTAAGTTCATATAGTGGTGAAGTGTGCCATAATAATATGAATATTATATTTGCAAAGAAAATTTATAATTTAAATGTGGCATTATGGGGGTACGTAAAGTACATTAGTGTAATTATAAAGAATTCTGTAATGATTTATTCCAATGAAGTTTGGGGTACGCAGAGTAAGCGTGGTTTGAAGAGTCACGTGGACCCTTATATGGTGTGGGGTTGGGGGGGGGGGGGGGGGATAGAAGGCTGGCGTCGGATGATGCTGTGTATTTAAGATAAGTTTGTAGTTGTGCCACTCATTTTGTTTATCCAACTCAAGCCATAGGCTCTCATATGAGCTACCTGGTATGTTCACCCAGGCTCTGACATGGTCAGGGTACTGTGTGATGATTGATGACATAAGAAATGAGGTTTGTATGTGTAAATGATGTCCTGACGCTGATGAAAGCCTAGGTGGTTATGGTGGCGAACCCCAGCCAGCTGTTGTTGTGTACCCTCATTGGTCGTTTAGAAAAAGTTTTTCTGTTATGTTATGTTAAGGTGACTAAATAGATTATTTTCCTAATTTGGGATTTTTTTGCCTAACCCTCTGTTAAACCCAACCCCTTGAAGTACACTTCCCATTTAGTGCTTTTTGTTATGACTGGTAATAGCCCTGGGTGGCCGTTTGGGCTTGAGAAGGGTGTGTAACTTTTACACTGGGCCCTTAGACCATGCTCAAGTCCCCAGCTATCCCACATCTTTCTGCATGACAAACTTCCACAACAAACGAACGCAAAAACCACTCCATATATCCACACTATTAACTTCAGTCCTTCACCCTGTACTCCTAACCCTTCTGCAGGGAAATGAAAACTATCCCTACTGTGACAGGCGGCTCACCACTTTCGCCACGATTTCCTCCTGGGCGCTGTCCTGGTGTCAAGACGTCGTCCATATCCGACGACCCCAGCCGAACGTTTGGGCGGGAGCTGCCATCCATAATGCATCTCCTCGCTAGACGAAGCTCCAGTGAACCTCCTCCACCACCACCTTCATGCGTCCGTACGAACATATTCATCTGCAATTTATCCCATGTAGGGGATTCCTCAGACGTTAACCTCACACACGCCGTCGAAAACAACAGGACCAAGTTCTGTTCCAACTAGAAGTTCCTGCAACACGTCCTTCCGCAACTTATAGTCTGTGGCAAAAACCTCAGGGCAACCACAGGATCCACTGTAGCGTGGGCTCGGCCCCGATGCATCCAGCGACAGGGTGGCACACATCGTAGACTGTGTGTCCGCCTGTTGCATCTCCGTCACTCAAAAGTCTGAGGTACCAAGGCTCAGTCACGATAGCCTCAGGTCCAAAGGCCCACATGTGAATGTTGCCGGGAGTGGCCAACCAGTCGATGGGGGCACTGGGCAGCCCCAAATTCTCAAACGAGTTTGCATAGTCCTGCAAGTCTTTCCTTTGGCCCGCGAAATGAACAAACACCTGGGTCCCAATATTTCACCAGACGTACATTAAGAGGGAATCGACTGGCGAGCCATCATCTTATGGTGTAAGGATCCCTCCGGGAACCCCCTCGTATGGGCCCCTCTCATCCACACTATCCCTTGGTCCGCAGCATGCACCGTTCCGTACAGCTGCCAAAACCTCCCCGACAGATCGTACTCCTCCGCCTCGAAAGGGCACATTCTCACACCTTGACACCCAGGTGACAATACGCTACTCGTCATGTAGACACAACTTCCAGATCCGAATTCTCTACCATTCTCCTTTCTTGAAAAAGTTTTCCGATTATTGTTGTAGAAGCCGGTCATCACAATTTTATGAAATATCCTTGACCATCCCCATTCAAAGCTACGACATATAATTCTTCATTGGGGATGCCGTAGACCTCATCCGTATAATGCTTCAGGCATTAATGTAGTCAATGAGAAACGCAGAGGGAGACATTGTGGTGAATGCAACACAGACCGAGTTAACTCTCCTGCCTTGTTGGTCCACCATCTTGTGACTTGTAGTGGTCCGGAAAACCTGCGCATGAGATCAGTGCATCAGAGCTACTACTGCGCAGCCTGTAACGCATGGCCAAATATGTGCAGTACAATGAAGGAGTGGTGGTGACCCTCACATGGCTTAAGAAGGAGTGTGGTGTACGCTTCATTTGCTCTGAAGGAGTTGTGGGACCCATCGCTGGCTTCAGAAGGCGAGTAGAGAACCTATACGATTGGCTCTGGAAGGATGAGTGTGTGGTACCCGACACAGGCTCCAGAAGGAGTGTTGGTGACACCCGTTCCATGGCTACCTAAATAAGTGTGAGGGACCCATCCACATGGCTGCTGAAGGAGGTGGTTGGCCCGTCACTTTCCTCTAAAGGGGTGTGGTGGACTCACCACTAGGATCCAAAAAGGAGATGATTGAGACCTGTCCACAGGCTCATAAAGGGAGTGTGACCCCTGTCCACTGGCTCCTGAAGTTGTGTGGTGACCCATCACTGCCTCTGAGGGAGTGTGGTGATCCGTCACTGTTCCTGAAGGAGTGTGGCGACCCACCACTGCACGTCCACTGGCCCCAGAGGAGTGTTTTGACCCGTCACTGGTCATAAATGAGTTTGGTGACCCGTCACTGGCTCCGACAAGCAGTTGTGGTGACCCGTCACATTGTTTACTAACAGTGTGTGGTGACCCGTCACTGGCCCTAAAGGAGTGGGTAGAACCGTCACTGTCCACTGGCATCCTGATGGAGTTTGGTGACCTCTCACCGCTCATGAAGGAGTGAGGTGACCACGTCATGGCTCCTAATGATTTGGTGACCCCTCACTAGCTCCTGAAGGAGTGTGGGTGACACGACACTGGCTCTAAATGATGACGGTGACCCATCAACTGCTCCTGAAGGAGTTGATGACCCGATACCCCCACCCAAAAACCCGGTGGCTACCTAAAGGAGTGTGGTGACCCATCATTGGCTCCTCCAAAGGCTTTGTGGTCAGACCCGTCACTTGCTCCTAAAGGAGTTGGTGAACCGTCACCCGGCTCCTGAAGGAGTGTGGTGAAACCCCCATCACTGTACAGGCTCACAGACGGAGTGATTTGGTAGATACTCTACCACATGGCTCATGAAGGTCTGTATGTACCCATCCACAGTCTCAGAAAGAGTGTGGTGACTCGCCACTGGCACCTAAAGGAGTGGTGGAGAAACTGTCACATTCCAGAAGGAGTGTTGTGACCCCCTCACTGGCTACTGAATAAGTGTGATGACCCATCACTGGCTCCTAGGAGTGTTGGTGTAACCTGTCACCTGGCTCCTGAAGGTAGTGTGGTTAACCTATCATCTCCTGGCTCTAAAGGACATGTGGTTTACCCTCACTCTGCTCCGAAGGAGTGTGGGTGACCAGTCACTGGCTCACTATAGGAGTGTGGAGACACAGTCACAGCTCCTGAAATGAGTTGGGTGACGAACCCCGGTGCCGTCACTCTTCTCCTAAGGAGGTGTGGTGACCCGTCACGGCTCCTGAAGGGAGTGTGGTTGACCCGTCACTTGTAGCCTTAAGGATGTGTCACCCCAACACACTGGCTCTGACGGAGTGTGGTGACCAGATCACTGGCTCGTGAAGGAGTGTGGTTACCCGTCACTGGCATGAAGAAGAGTGGTGACCCGTCACAAGACCCTGAAGTGAGAGTGGGAGACCCTTCACATGGCTCTGAAGGAGTGTGGCGACCCGTCACAGTCTCCTGAAGGAGTGTGGAGACGCAGACACTGGCTCTGTAAGGAGTGTGGTGAGGCCGTACTACACAGGCTCCTGAAGGAGTGTGTGCATGACCCATACACTGGCTCCTGAAGGAGTGTGCAGACCCTTTCCTGTCTGCTGATGAGTGTGTGGTGACCCGTCACTTGGCTCCTGAGGTGTTATTGTGACCATTCACTGCTCAAGAAGAAGTGTTGTGGGACCCTCACAGGCTCCAGAAGGAGAGAGGTGCCCAGACACTGGCTCTGAAGGATGTGTGTGAGCCGTCACAAACTGCTCCTGAATGAGTGTTGGTGACCCTCACTGGCTCACCTGAAGGAGTGTGTTTGACCGGTTACTGGCTGCATATAAGTGTGGTGTTTGGACCCTGTCACAGGCCTCTGATGGAGTTGGTGACCCGTCAATTTGCTCCTGAACGTAGTGTGGTGACACCGTCCACTGGCTCCTAAAAAAAGTGTGGGGGTGGAGACCCGTCACACATTGCACTGAAGGAGAGGTTGTGACCCACCACTGCTCCGAAGAGATGTGTGAGACCCGCCACTGGCTCCATGAAGGAGTGTTGTGACCCTTCACTGCCCCCTGAAGGTGTGGGTGACCCCGCAATGGCTTGAGGGATTGTGGTGACACTTCACATTTCCTGAGGAGTTTGGGCGAACCCCCGCAGCCCCATCACTGGCCCTCGAAGGATATGGATGGTGACTTCGTAACTGGACATCTAAAGGAGTGTCGAGACCTGTCACTGGCCCCTAAAGAGTGTGTAGACCCGTCACTGGCTCCTGCAGGAGTGTGGTGACCTGTCATGGCTCCTGAAGGAGTTGATAACTCGATCACTCTCCTGGCTTTGAAGGAGTGTGTTGGTGAACCCCATCATTGGCTCCTAAAAGAATGTGGATACGCCCATCACTGGCTCCTGAAGGAGTGTGTTGACCTGTCACTGCCTCCAAAGAAAGTGTTGGTGACTCACCACGTATCCTAAAGGAGAGTGGTGACCTGTCACTAAGCCTCCTAAAGGATTGAGATGACCGGTCACAGGCTCCTGAAGGGTGTGTACCCATCACTTACCATATAGGGTAGTGTTGGGGGTGACTCCGTCACTGATACCTAAAAGGCGTGTGGCACCCGCCACTGCCCAATCCCTGGCCCCTAAAAGGAGTGTGGCGACCTGTCACTTGGCTCATAAATGAGTGTGGTTGACACCGTCACTGTGCTCCTGAAGGAGTATACTGGTGACCTCTCACTGGGCTCTGAAATGAGTTGTTGACCCTTCACAGGCTCCTAAAGGTGTTTGGTGACCCACATTGGCTCTGAAGGAGAGTGATTGACCCATCCACTGGCTCCTGAGGAGTGTGGTGGACCCTTGTCACAGTCCATCCTAAATGAGTGTGGTGACGAACCTTCCACAGGCTTCCTGAAAAAGTGTGGAGCCCATCACTACTGGGCTCCTCAAAGAGTGTGGTGACACTCGATACTGGCTCCTAATGGAGTGTGCATACGTAACAAGGCAAATAGTTACTGGGATTTATATCAAGAAGTGTAAGCAACAGAAGTCCAGAGGTCATACTGCAGCTTTGTACATCATTAGTAAGGCCTCGCCTAGATTATGCAGCTCAGTTCTGGTCTCCATATTACAGAATGGACATAAATTCGTTAGAAAACATTCAGCGTAGGATGACTAATTAATACATAGCATTAGAAATCTTCCTTATGAAGAAAGATTGAAGACTCTTAAGTTACATTCACTTGTTAGACGAAGAATGAGGGGAGACCTGATCGAAGTGTATAAGTGGAAGATAGGTATTAATAAAGGGGATATTAACAAGGTCTTGAGGATATCTCTCCAAGGGAGAACCCGCAGTAATGGATTTAAATTAGATAAGTTTAGATTTAGAAAGGACATAGGAAAGTATTGGTTTGGAAATAGGGTAGTTGATGAGTGGAACAGTCTACCTAGTTGGGTTATTGAGGCTGGGACTTTGGGTAGTTTCAAATTTAGGTTGGATAAGTACATGAGTGGGAGGGGTTGGATTTGAGTGGGACTTTCACATCAGAGCTTATTTCTTGGGTAGCATTGAAAATTGGGTTAGGCAAATGTTTTGTTAGTGGGATGAATTGTAAAGGACCTGCCTAGTATGGGCCAACAGGCCTCCTGCAGTGTTCTTCCTTTCTTATGTTCTTATGTTCTTAAGGTTGAGATAGTTCCCCCACTAAGAAAATCGAAAACCCGTCCCAACCACGAACGAACTTTGTCCAAGGTATCACAAAAGTAGACTGCATGAAAAGCTGTTTCTTCGAGACTGCAACGTAAGCAATCCGCCTCCCTTACCAAACCCATCCTATTTAAGACCGATTTTGATGCTAAAATCCCCATGACAAATCTGTACACCAATTCACGAACCCTTGGTGCCAACTTAAGTTTACAAAATCCGTCCCATATTTCCCCCCAATTATACAGCGGAAAAACAGACAATCCATGTACAATTTCCCTACGACAACATATGCTGACCATTTGTCCCACCCGAATCCGTTGCGCATTTCTCAACTTTAATAACAAACGTAGCATGTCCTCACACTCGATTAATCCCATGCCGCTCCACCATTTACGCATGTCGATCATTACCCGACCCACCCGGATGCCCTTCTCACCGCCCGCCCTGAGGAACCACTGCCTAACATAGAGGGCCTTCACCCGTGGCCCCAAAGCCAGGAGACCTAAACCCCCACGGCGAACATGGGTCATGACAACCTCCCGGCTTAACCAAGCCCTCACGAAACCCCAAACATAACATAAGACCCTTCTCTGCAGTTCCTGAATATGCACATCTCTTAAAGGGTACACCTCAGCCACACCCCATACTTTACTATAAACAAGTGTATTAATTAACCACTACTGTCCTCTGCTGCAAAGATACATCCCCAGCTCTTAGCATCCGAAGTCGATCTAAAGCATTATTAACCACCAATTCTGAGTTCACCCTCCGGCCCTCCCTCTCATCTGCCATGTACACGATACCACATATTCTAAGTTGCACCACGACTGACCACCCATACTTTTCGCCCAACTTCCCCCCCACCCATGTACCCACCTCCAATAATTTCGATTTTGCTTTATTGATGCACATACCAAACTCTGTCCCAAAAAACTCAACAATCCATCCCACGATCCACAAATCCTCCTCCCGTTTTAACAAAATCGTGGTATCATCTACGTACCCGACCACACGCTCTGCATGATCACTGCTCCGCGTCCCACGCCTCAAACCACCATCCACCAGCTCATAAAAGGGGTTTTGCATACGAGCAAAAAGCAGCTGGAAGATGGGGCACCCTTGCATCAAACCCCGCTCCATACGGACTGGCTGCCCCAATTTACCGCTTACCTGTACTTGTATCATAGCCGAGTCATACAAGGTATCAACCTATCTTACAATCTCCTCTCCAAAACCTGCTTCAACAAAATAAGCCTCAATAAATCTCTATCAACACAATCATAAGCATTTTGCCCGTCAAGCCCGAGGACACCCCCCAACACTGGCTCATGAAGGAGTGCGCGGTGACCGTCACTGGCACCTGAAGTAGACGTGTGGCGCGACCCCGCCAATGGCTCCTGAAGGAGTGTGTTGACCCTTCGAATGCTCATGAAGGAGTTTGTTTGACCCATCACTTGCTCCTGAAGGAGTGTGGTGACCTGTCACTGGCTTTGATGGAGTGTGGTGACCCGCACTGCTTTTGAAGGGGGTGTTTGATCCGTCACTAGGCTCCCTAAAGGAGTGGGTGACCATTCACTGCTAATAAAGACTGTGGTGACCCACCACTTGCTCCTGAAGAAGTGTAGTGACCCGTCACTGGCTCCTGAAAGTGTGTGTAGAGCCCATCACTGGCTCTGAAGGATTGTGGTGACTCCTCCTACTGGCTCCTGAAGGAGTGTTGAGTGACCCTTCACTGCTCCTGAAGGTGCATGGAGACCTGTCACTGGCTCTGAATGTATTGTTGTGACCCGTCACTGGCTCCTGATGGGTGTGGTGACCCGTCACTTCTCCTGAAAGAGTGTGTGACCCGTCCTGGCTGACTGAAAGGATTGTGGTTACCGTCACTGAGCACCGCATGAGTGTGGTTTTGACCCATCACTGCTCCTGATGGAGTTTGGTGACCCGTCACTGCTCCTGAAGGAGTGTCGGTGTTTGTACACGTTTATTTTACTATGTGTACATGTGTGAGTTTTGTGTGTGAGTGTAGCAATAGAGGTAGAAGTTTTGAGGTGTGGATGCCATGTATATTAGTGGTTTTCATACTATTAGAATTCAAAGAAAGTATTAAGTATGTCATTGTTGAATAAAGATATATGTATATTTGATACAAATGTATGTGTGTAGTTGCTTTATCTTTCGTCCAGTAAGTGTGGATTGAGTGTGTGGGATGTGTATGTGAAATATAGAACTGTGTGCACAGAAGAGTGCGCGCTGTGAAACCTTAGCGTACCAGTGAAAATAAAGAAGAAAGATAACATGAAAAAAAATATCTGATAACAATTCAATATACCATGCAAGGAACACAAAGTTCACACACTCGACACTGTTCTTCACACATGAAACGTTAACAATACACTTATATAACTAGAATAATTGAAACAAAGTTAATAGGTGACATAGGCACAAATTAAAATATGAATAATAGTTCAAAATTATCACTGAGTGGCCAGTCCTTGGTGGACTAACTGGGATAGAGATCACTCTTGTCTCAGGTATTCACGTTCGGTGTCTGTCCAGGGGAATGTTGATACAGAGCCAGCATTTTCTGCGTGTCCTCCTCTGTAATTAACATATACCTTCGTATGACGATATTAATACACTTGTGGTAGTAATATATATATAAAAATTTGTGGAAAAAAACCATTGCTTCGATGTGGCTAAAACCCTGCTGACCTCAGGGAAGTGGTGAAGGGTGAATACCTGGCACCACGGACCTGGGTGTACTATGCTGACCTCAGGGAGTGGTGAATGGTGAATAACCTGATCCACGGACCAGGTTGGACTGCTGTACCTCAGGGAAGTGGTGAAGAGTGAGAATACCTGGAGACCATGACCTGGGGTGGGACTTCCTGCCTCCAGGGAAGTGGTGAAGGGTGAAAACCTGGAACCATGTGACCTGGAGTGGGACTTCTGACCTCAGGAAAGATGGTGAAGGGTGAATACCTGGAACCATGGACGCTGTGGTGGGAACTTTGTTGACCTCAAAGGGAGAAGTGTGAATAGGAATTCCTGGATCCACGGACTTGGTTGCGACTGCAGACCTCAGGGAAGGGTGAGGTTATAAACCTGTATCCACGGACTTGTGGCGGGACTTCCTGACCTCAGGAAGTGGTGAAAGTGTCTATACCTGGATACTACGGAGCCTGGGGTGGGACTTCCTGACCTCAGGGAATTGGAGAAAGGTTAATACCTGGATCCACGGACTTGGGGAGGGACTGTTGACCTCAGGAAAGTGGTAATGGGTGTATACCGGAACCACAGACCAGGTTTTGGGGACGTGCTGACACTTCATAGGAGGTGGAGAAGGGTGAATACCTGGATCAACAGACCTGAGTGGGACAGCTGACCTCAGGTAAGTGGGGAAGGGTGTATACCTGTAACCACATGACCCTGGGGTGGGACTTGCTGACCTCGAGGAGTGGTTTGAAGGTGGAATACCCAGAACATACGGATTTGAGGGTGAGACGTATTTGACCACCGGAAGTGTGAGAAGGTTGAATACCTGGAACCACCGGACCTGGGGTGGGACTGGCTGACCTCAGGGAAGGGTGAAGGGTCACATACCTGGAACCATGGAGACCTAAGGGTGGGACTGCTGACCTCCGGGAAGGTGGTGACGTGGTGAATACCTGGAACCACGACCTGAGGTGGGACATGCTGGTCTCAGGGAAAGTGGTGACAGGAGATTACCATGACCCTCGGACTTTTTTGGGTGGAACTTGCTGACCTCAGAGAAGGTCTGGTGAAGGGTGTATTACCTGAAACCACAGACCTGGGTGGGCCCTGTTGACCTCATGTAAGAGTCTAAGTGTGAATACCTGGATCCATCAGACCTGGGGGTGCCTTGCTACTTATCAGGAAGTGGTGAAGGGTCAAATACCTGGAACCACTGGATCCTGGGTGGGACTGCAGACCTCAGGGAAGTGGTGACGGGTGACTCCCTGGAACCAAGACCTGGTGGACTTGCTGACACAGAAGTGGTGCGGTGAATACCTGAAACCACAGACCTGGGTAAGACTGCCCGACCTCATGGGGTGGACTGGGTTAGGCATAAAAAACTCGAAAAAATTTTGCAGAACTTCAGGGGATGGAAGGCATCCGGGGCTCACGGAAGAATCCTTGACACATGAACCTGGGTGCAGGTAGGATTACTTTGGTGTAGGAGAGGAAGTGGGAAAGGATAATATCTGAGGGGACACAGATGGCTCCTGGACATAAATACACGTACCTGGGAAGGTAGTGGATTACGGTGTAGAAGGAAGTGGGGAAGGGAGAAATATCTGAGGGGACACAGATGGACTCTCCTTTGACACATAACCTAGGGAAGTGAGGATTACTGGTGTGTAGGATAGGAAGTGGGGAAGGGAAAATATCTGAGGGACACAGAAGAACTCCTACACATGAACCTAGGGAAGGAAGATTACTGGTGTAGGAACAGGAAGTGGAGGAAGGGAAAATATCTGAGGGGACACAATGGGCTCCTGGACACATGAACCCCTGTGGGAAGGTATGATTACTGGGTGTAGAGATAAGAAGTGGGGAAGGGAGAATATCTGAGGGAATCACAGATGGACTCCTGAACACATTAACCTGGGGAAAGATCTAAAAAACACAAAAAGCGGTGGGTGGCAAGATCTGGTAACTCAGAGATAACTCTTAGACTGTGACCAGTGGTCGCAAACTTTTGCCTCCATACACTTCCTACTACTACTGAAATCAACAATAATAAATATATATTATAAATAATATATATATACAATAATATTATTACTACACCTGCCCTGCACAATGTTTTGCACCAGTGTCCGAGGATCGATCCATGTTACTAAATGTGTAACAGCACTCTTTTTTCCTTTTTTCTCTCTGTTTCACATTGATCGGGATCCAGGCACGTTTTCCCACACGTGCAGCTCCTATTCACCTAGCAGTAAGTCGGTACTGGGTGTTTCTATAAACTGTGTCAATAATGATCGCTTTGTCTGTGTATGACCAAGGTCATAACGTGATTATTTATCATGTATAATCCACTTAATATTAACTCTGGGTTTCTTTAAATATTACTAAATTAAATATTCCACTAAAAATAATTATTATCTGATTTAGGAATATACCCGGGTAAGAAGTATATATAAATATATATATATAATATCTTGAGTAATGTGTTTAGAAGGTACACTGGCTAAGGTTTATAACAAGGTATCTCCATTGTGGGTATTTGGCACCCGCTCTACCCTCCCTACCCCCTTTGACGATTTGATTCATTGAAGGAATTTACTGTATATGGAGTTATTAACATCCTAAGGATTTCAAATGGCCTGTTATCCCAGGTGAATGGGAGCAAATAAACACAGTAGAAAAAAAAAAGTTTTAGACTTATATTATCCTTCAAAAACCAATTTAGAACAGCAATATGTACACTATTTACAGTGATAAAAAGAGTGGCAATCCACGGTAACATGGCAGAAATAGAAGCACAAGATAGCACATCGTGCTTCAACCCAGCTCATATAGTGGGAATGACAAGGGCAGACAGGAGAGCGGTACCACATAACCTCTGCGATTGTTCTATCCCACCATCTTATTTGCTAGAACCTGTCACTAAGTTGAACGATGGGGCCCCATCCAATCAACTCTTAGCAACCTGAGTTCGCTGGATTGTGGGAGATATGCCTGTAAATGAGGTGTGTCCATGCGCCGAATAAAGGTTACTACTCTTTGCATGCCACACCCCCACCCCCGATGAAGGCTCAGGATTAGCTGCCACCTTATCCCATTGTGAACCCGTGCCTGCCATGGCACAAAAAAATGGTTACCTGCCTATCCTCTTCCACCATCCCACTCTTAGATAGTAGCTCAGCTTTCCTTAATGACCAAAAAGCCAAACCCTAAGACTCAGAGTGAGACAGCATTCAGATAGGCCAACAAGGTCCAAGATACAACGGACGTACCCGTATCCCCTCACTAAAAAAAAAACCCCCACATAGGGGATAAAAAAAAAGAGCTTGAAAGGGGGGCTTATCCACAAATACATCCTAACATAAATAAAATATTAAACAGACCTTGACAAAGAGTCTGCCAACACATTTCTTTGCCGGCAATGTACTGAATTATTGAAATGTGTAGGGCTGTACAGCCTGAGCGTCCAACGCATAAGCCTTGTGTTGTGATTCTTCATGGCTTGCGAAAGACTTAACGGGTTGTTATCACTGTAGATCTGTGACCATCCTGCGATGTCTGGCCCACATAAACATCGAAATGTTTCCATAGCAGAACCAGCGCGAGGCTTCATTTTCAATGGTAGAGTAAGCTCTCTAGAGTGCTGGAACTTGGCTGCAAAGATTCTACAGGCTGCAACACCTTGTTCCATCCCGATTTGTAATAGTACCAGCGCCCCAAACCCAACTCACAAGCATCAACCTGTAAATGAAAAAGGGTTTGGAGAAGTCTGGGAGACAGGAGAATGGGTGCAGAGCACAATAATCTTTTTGCTTAGGTGGTGGCAGTATTACAATCTAACGTCAATTAAAGGGAACTTTATGACTGGAAAGAGAGGTAAAAGGGGCTACAATATCTGAGAAATTCTAACAGACTCTTCTGTAAAATCCTATCATCCTAGGAACGATTGAAGAGATTTCCTAACATGAGTAACTGATAATCTTTAATCGAAAGAACTTTAGCAAGTTTAGGTGCCAACATTACCACTACCTACTTCATGGCCTAGAAAAAGTTGATAGTGCGGCCTGTGCCAAAGGAATATTTAGATTAAATTAACTGTTAAATAGGGAATTCTTACGGTCTCAACAGAGCTTTAAGAAGTCTAAGTATGTTTTGATCCCAATTATCAGGACACCCACAACAATATCATCTAAGGTTGCTGCCCGTGCCATCAAGTCCTTTAATAGCCTGATGGATGATTTTCTGGAATGAAGAGGGGGGAATTTTTTCATTCCCGAAGGGGTAACTTATACTGAATAAAGACCTCCTGGAATTACGAAGGCAAGATTTCCTTCGCCCATATATCTGTCAAAGGTACCTGATAGTCACCTTTAGTATATCAATTGGACACAAAAGTACCTTACCCACAAAGTGTACAATTACGTCATCCAGACGAGGAAGAGGTAAGCATCTGTATTTGTGACCTCGATCACTTTACGGTAGATCTGTGCACATACGAAACCCTCCATCAACCTTTCTTTACTAGGATGCAGCGGAGAAGCCCATGGACTAGATGACACCTCCACTAAACCATGTTCAAACATAGAGTCTACTTCCTGCTGAAGTAGCCTTTGCTTTTCAGGATTACTCTGTAGGGGGAGTTTAATTGGTTTAGATTTTCCCACATCTACATCATGTAACCTAACGACATTTTTTCGCCATCCGAAAAAATATTAGGATAGAACTTAGAAGCCTCAGTTTAAATTGGGTGTGCTTGTAATTCAGATATTCCATCCATTAAAGTGCTAGATCCCTTGTGAGAGACAGAATTGGAAAGTTTATTATTAATTTCCAGAGATAGAGTCAAGAGTCAGAGTCCGTCCTCGAGAGGTAGAGGACAGAGTCATTACTGGACTTTTATCTGGATGTATGAAAGGCCTTGATTTGAATTTAATGTGGTAAGTTTTTGTTTTTGAGGTCTTACAAAGGGCGCTACCACATAATTTAAATCAGATAATCTACTTACTACTGCATAGGTCCCGTAAATCAGCTTTCAAGGTGTGGCCAGGTATAGGTTCCTGCACCATACACCTTGTCTCCTGATGGAAGGAGCGAATTGTGCACTTTTGTCATACCTCTGTTTTTCAATCTTACTTTGAGCTATCTTTAGGTTTAGCCCGTGGCTAACTCACAAGTGCCACCTGCAAACCTGAAGACGGGTTGGAGAGTGCTGAGCCTTACTTCATCCTCACCATCCATCCTTCTTTGAACACCCGAAGAGGACCTCGTACATTGTGCCCAAAGATCAGCTCAAACGACTATACCCTGTAGACTCTTGCACGCTCTCGTACTGAAATAGCAACAACGGTAGAGATCATCCCAATCTGTCGGAAAGTGCCATGCAAAAACTTCTCATCATTGTTTTTAATTGTTTGGTATGAATCTTTCCAAGGCGCCTTGGACTGAGGTGATAGGCAGAGGATAAGTTGAATTACCCCTAACCTAGTTAATACTTCCCTAAAATGCTTTGGCAGGAAGTTAGTACCTTGATCACTTTGTATAGTTTTTAGGATGCCAAAACAAGAAATGAATTTTGTTATAGCTTTGAGAATAGCTTAGTATTTGGAAACTACTCATAGTGATGCTTCGAGGATATCTGTTACTTTATCCATAATTTAAATAAATAACTGATTTAAGATTTTGACTTAGGTAGTGACCACACAATCTATAATTAAATCTGCAAAGGTCTCGACGACAGCAGGTATGGGTTGGAGAGGTGCAGTTTACAATGGAATGTCCAGGTTTCCAACTTCTGACATTCTCCAACACTCTAATATGATTCTTCACATCTTTCTTTAATTTTGGCCAATAAAATTCTTTTGTGATTCTTACAAGGTTTGTAATTCCCTAAGTGACCACCTAATGACGAATTATAGCTATATTTAATATCTGAGGTCTATACCTTGGTCGGAACCACTAACCTGTCTATAATTGCCCGGCCACTATCTCCTTTACCAGTCTCAGTGCATACCAAATAATCATTTTTAACTTCAAACTGTGACTGATGACCCAAAGAGGAATTACCCATGGCTGCCTCAAGAATCCGAATTTTTTAAGGAAAGGGTCGCTTCTTCGTTGTCCTCCCAGGAAGGACAGTCCCTCTTGCCATGAAACAGAGACATCTGGGAATCCTCACCTGGAATAGGAAGGCTTGATCGGGGTCTGTTCACTTATTTAACAGAGCCTCCGCGGTGTGTCCTCATAAAAAAACGTGGCTATTCCGAGAGACGGATGTCGTCCAAGGACAGGTCAACATTCTCCCCAGACAACCTTTGGGATCGTTGCCAGTTATGGCCAACACTGGAGAAGCATTATCATTATAGGTTCAGGACACGAAGTATCAGAATAATGTTATTACTCGCAGTAAAAACATGGCAATTTCATGGAAATCCTTTTGAAATACCACAGGTCAAGTACCCAGTGTAATATTTCACTGTACATAAATTTTAGGCAAGGAACTGAATATATAGCTCCTCCGTAACTTCCAATAAAACTGAGGAATCAAGAAGTATTCTCTGAAAGGGGTAATATTCCTTCTCTGACAAGTGAGCAATATGCTCCAGTATCTCTAAAGGTATTTACTTTAGTTGGTTCTGAGTTTCCTGAAGGGAAATAAGACTTTCGCAATAATAAGGGGCCATACCTTTTTCTACTTCTCTAGGGGACATGTTACTAGGGATATTAGAGATTTTCCCGATGGGTTGAGGTTTTTGGGGCAGTTGGAACTGATGTGACCTACTTTATTGCACCTGAAGCAGACGACAGGCTTGCCCTTTACTCCCTGATGACGTTGCAAGTGGTGTCGTTCTGGCTGGTGCCTCTCTGGATATTGTTGTCGAGATGCTCCATAAGTAGTTTGCCTCTCCGCAGGGGACCATATGTTGAGAAGCGTGGCTCACCAGGTGACTTAGTTGGATGACGTAGACGCTCTCCCTCCGGCTGGCACTTCATTCTCCAATGTTGTCGATCTCTGCTCACGCCAGACTGTTGAAAAGAGAGACGGGACCGCTCGGACAAGGAGCGGTTCGTTTCGAAGGTATCAGCCAACCTGGCCGCCTCCAATGCAGTGGTTAAGTCACGATCCTGCAGAAAGACACGAACCTCTGGTCCCACAGACTCCAGCAGGTTATCAATCAGAATAAGCTGCACCAGCTCCTCAAAGTTAGAGACACCACTCGCTTTATACCAGCTGGTAAAAGCTTTGGTTTGCTGTCTCACAAAGTCCACCAGGGATTGACCAAGCTGCCGCCTGTTCAATTTGAAGGTCTTACGATATTTAGCTGGGATACATGTATATGCTCCCAACACTGTGGTCTTCACTACTTGATAATCAGAGAATTCAGCGTCAGTTAATACCGACGTAAATTCCTGTGCCTTACCCAATAATGCTGTATGAACCAACGCTGCCCAGTGCTGTTCCGGCCACCTCAAGGCTCGAGCCTGATTTTCGAAGCTTTCGAAAAATTGCTCTGGTTCGGCCTCATTGAAGCGGGGAACAAGCTGTACTGCTTTTTGTAAACTGAAATCGTTTACAGAATGCGAAAACTGCCTCCTTTCTCTTTCCCTATCAAATTCTTCCCTTGCGAATGCTCTCTGTTCCCTAGTTTGCTCAAGATTGATTTTTGCCAGCTCAAGTGCCAACGACGCTGATTCACCCTGAGACAACCCAGCTGCACTATACTGACCATTTTGCTCCGTAGGTGTATCATCTTCCTCCTGCGAGAACATAGTAGTTTTTCCCTAGCTCCCGTAGAGGGAGGAGTTTGATGTGCCATCTCTTCTTCAATAAGTATGTCAGCAATAAGTGAACGCAGTTGCGCAGCTGTAAGAGTGCGTTTATAGGGAATGCCAATGGAACGAGCAATTTGCCAACAACGCTGTAGGGACAATTTAGGTAGGTTATGCAAAGTATATGCCGACACCAGGCGTCTGACTCGTCTAGGTGGCATAAGTTATTCGCTATGCACAGTACGAATACCCCAACGTAACACGTTAATTTGCAGAACACGCTTAGCTATGCACAGTACGATTGCAGAATACGCATACAAGCAAAGCCGACTGCACACAAGATTGACCGTAGCGAAGCGAGCACACTGAACAAGCTAGTAGCGAGCTGTTGAACGATCACACAATAGCAAGGCTGATCATAAGCAACTGACACGCAAAATTTGTAAAGCGAAGCGAAACAGCAAGCTACACAATGTTCCTGCTACAAGCTTCACCCTAAGCTCAACCGTTTCTCTAAGTCCAGCTCTCGGACAGGCTACCCATATTACAACCTAGGATTTCAAATGGCCTGTTATCCCAGGTG
>NW_026483910.1:0-28146 GCF_026875155.1 Cherax quadricarinatus | reverse complement strand
GGGTTTGTAAACTGGGGTTGGTTTTCTAAGTGTTGTGGGTCGTGATATTCTGTTAATTAACCCCATTTCGGTCCCCCAAAGAGAGGGTGCTGGTGCCTTCGTGTTCCTTTTTTAACTAGACAGAGAAATGCTGAAAAAACAGCTTTGTTTATCCCTCGTTGACCATCCCTCACAAAGGGACAGATTTTATGCACAGATAACCCACACATAGGGGGGGGGGAGCTTCCCACAAAGGGTTCGGTTAGATTGGAATCATTTACAATGTCACCACTGAAAGGCAGGGCGATTTAAAAACAATGGGGTTTTCGATCACACGGCTAGTGGGCAGTTTATTACTGATTAAATACCCTGGTTTCGTGGTTACAATAATACACCCCCAAAACCAAAACCAAAAACAGGGAGCGGGCCCGGAAAAAAGAGGAACCAAAAAAATTTAGGGGGGGGGGGGGGGGGGGGTTTGGGGGGGGGGGGGGGGGCCCCCCCCCCCCCCAAATGGGGAAAAATTTAATTTTTAAATTGAAAAAATTTAAAGAGAAAAGACGGAGAATGGGATGGCAGAGGAAAAAAGGAGGTTTTGGGAAAAGGTAGGGGGTGTGTGGCCGGGTTTTGTGTAAAAGGTGAAACATATAAGGAACTTATTTAGAAAAGGGCTAAAGGGTCTTTGTGGATTTATGGTTTTGGGAAAAAGGGTATGACAGGGGGGAAATAGGGGGGCAATGTGGCAGATGTTGAAAAGTGAAATGGTGTAGGAGGTGGGTTTACTAAAAGCAGGAAGGGGTTTTTAGGGGGAATGGGGGCTCAAGTTAGATTTATGAAGGAAAGGGGGAAAATTTTTTTTCCCAGTAAAAGTGGGCCCCTTGGGACAAGGTTGTGTGATGTCACCGTGGTTGGGTTTAAATATATTTTTTGATGGGGTTGTAAGAAAAGAAATGCGAGGGCCCTTGGCAAGAGGGTGGAGTTAAAAGATAAAGAATCACCCAAAAAGTGGGAGTTGTCACAGCTGCTCTTTCCCGATGACACTGTCCCTCTTGGGAGATTAAAGGAGAAGTTGCAGAAAATTGGGATGAATTTGGTAGGGTGGGGCAAAAAAAAAAAATTAAAGGGAATTCAGGAAAAAAGTAAGGTTATGAGGTAACAAAAAAAATTAGGTGAAAGGGAAAATTGAATATCAGATTGGAGGGAAAAGAGTATGGGGGAGGTGAACGTATTCCCGTAAATTTTGGGGGTGGACGTGTCAGCGGATGGTTTTGAAAAATGAGGTGAAACAAAAGAATTGATGAGGGGAAAAAAATGTTGGTGCACTTAGGGGTCTGTGGGGACAAAGAACTTTGTCCCTTGGGGGGCAAAAAGGGGGAAAGTATGAGAGTATAGTTTTACCAACGCTCTTATATGGGTTTTGAAGCGTGGGGGATGAAAGTTGCGCGAGGAGAAGGCTGGGGGGCGTGGAGATTCATGTCTGGGGGCAAGGGGGGGGGTGGGGTGAATATAATTTTTCAGAGAATTCGAAATTTGGAAGTTTTGGAGGAGGTGCGGGATTTTTTCCCAAAAATGTTGTCCAGAGGGTGAGGAAAAGGTTTTTGAGGTGGTTTTGGACTGTAAGAGAATGGAGCGAAAAGAATGACTTTTAAGAGTGTATCATCTGTAGTGGGAAAGGGAAAGGGGGGGGGTAAAGGGGCGGGCCCAGGAAGGGTTGGAGGGGGGGGGTAAAGGAGGTTTTGTTGTGGGGGTTGGGGCTTCCAGAGGCCCTGCGTGGGGCGTGTTTTATAGGAGTTTAATGGAGCCAAAAGGGGTTTTTTAAAACTTTCGTGCTGGGTTTGGGTTTTGAGCAAAGTAACATTTATGAAGGGATTCAGGGAAAAAACCCGGGAGGCCGGACTTTTAGTCCGGGGGATGGGAAGTACAGGGCCCGCACTTGAAGGAGGGGTTTAAAATTTTCAGTTTTAAAACTGTAGTGTAAAGCACCCTTCTGGCAAGGGCGGGTGGAGTGAATTGGTGAAAGTTTTTCCTTTTTTGGGCCACCTGCCCTTTGGGGGGAATCGGCCGGGGTTTAAATAAAAAAAAAAATATATATATATATATATATAATATATTTTATTTTATATATTAAAATAATATATATTTATATATACATATTATAATTTTTTTTGAGGGGCAACTATATCTACTGGGGTGTGGGGGGGTCTATCTACATTACTAGGGTTTGGGCGGGGTGGGAGAGGGGCAGGTAGACGGATCGATGTCCCACCCCCAAAAAGTCTACATGACTCACACTGAAATCACTCCTACAAAAGACGCTCTGGGGAGCCAGGGGTTTCAGTCTAAACCTGGGGGTTAAAATTTCTTTGAGGCCGGGGAGAATTTTTTCGTCTACATTTAATTTTTCCCGCGTGGGTGAGATGTTGCGCGAGGAGAAGGCTGGAGGCAGTGGAGATGTCTGTCGGGGCAAGGGTTTGTGGTGTGAATATAATGCAGAGAATTCGAGTTTGGAAGTTAGGAGGAGGTGCGGGATTACCAAAACTTTTGTCCAGAGGGGGGGAAAAGGGTTTTTGAGGTGGTTCAAAATGTAGAGAGAAATGGAGCGAAAAGAATGACTTCAAGGTGTATCAGTCTGTAGGGGAAGGAAGGGGGGGGTAGGGGTCGCCTGGGAAGGGGGGGGGGGGGGTAAAGGGGGTTTTTTTTTTTTTTTTTTTTTTTTTTTTTTTTTTTTTTTTTTTTTTTTTTTTTTTTTTTTTTTTTTTTTTTTTTTTTTTTTTTTTTTTTTTTTTTTTTTTTTTTTTTTTTTTTTTTTTTTTTTTTTTTTTTTTTTTTTTTTTTTTTTTTTTTTTTTTTTTTTTTTTTTTTTTTTTTTTTTTTTTTTTTTTTTTTTTTTTTTTTTTTTTTTTTTTTTTTTTTTTTTTTTTTTTTTTTTTTTTTTTTTTTTTTCCCCCCCCCCCCCCCCCCCCCCCCCCCCCCCCCCCCCCCCCCCCCCCCCCCCCCCCCCCCCCCCCCCCCCCCCCCCCCCCCCCCCCCCCCCCCCCCCCCCCCCCCCCCC
The DNA here is from genome assembly GCF_026875155.1 of Cherax quadricarinatus. Taxonomy (NCBI): domain Eukaryota; kingdom Metazoa; phylum Arthropoda; class Malacostraca; order Decapoda; family Parastacidae; genus Cherax; species Cherax quadricarinatus. Next base: position 25,115 of record NW_026483910.1, on the reverse strand, counting down.
CCCCCCCCCCCCCCCCCCCCCCCCCCCCCCCCCCCCATTTAAACTTAACAACCCTTTAATTCTCCCCCAAAAAATTTCCCAAAATTTCAACCCGGGTAATTCTAGGACAATTAAATTTAACCCCCCTTTCCCAAACCCCAAAAATTTAAATTTAAATTCTAACCCTTAATTTAAACCCTTTTGGGGGGGCCCCCAAAATTTAAAAAAACCCCTAAGCAACCCTATAATTCAAACCCCCCTTTAAACCCTTAGCCCCCCTTAAACTAACCCTTAACACACCTCAAAAATTTCCCCCTTTAAAAATTTACCCATAATTCTAACCCCATTAAAAAAAAAAAAAAAAAAAAAAAAAAAAAAAAAAAAAAATTTTTTTTTTTTTTCAAACCCCCAAATTCTAACCCAGGGTTAATTCTAAACCCCCCAAATTTTATTACGATATTTACATCACGCTGCGTAATGTCTAGTGTCCATAGATAATAGATGTCTGGGCCCTGGGGTAATGTCTAAGACCCTGGGCTAGATGTCTAGGACCCTGGGCTAGATGTCTAGGACCTTGGGCTAGATGTCTAGGACCCTGGGCTAGATGTCTAGGACCCTAGGCTAGATGTCTAGGACCCTGGGTAGATGTCTAGGACCCTGGGTAGATGTCTAGGACCCTGGGTAGATGTGTAGGACACTAGGTAGATGTCTAGGACCCTGGGTAGATGTCTAGGACGCTGGGTAGATGTCTAGGACCCTGGGTAGATGTCTAGGACCCTGGGCTAGATGTCTAGGACCCTGGGCTAGATGTCTAGGGCCCTAGGTAGATGTCAAGAACCCTGGGTAGATGTCTAGGACACTGGATAGATATCTAGGATACTGGGTAGATGTTTAGGACCCTGGGTAGATGTCTAGGACCCTGGGTAGATGTCTAGGACACTGGGTAGATGTCTAGGACCTTGGGCTAGATGTCTAGGACCCTGGGCTAGATGTCTAGGACCCTAGGCTAGATATCTAGGACCCTGGGTAGATGTCTAGGACACTGGGTAGATGTCTCGGACCCTGGGCAGATGTCTAGGATACTGGGTAGATGTCTAGGACCCTGGGTATATGTCTAGGACCCTGGGGTAATGTCTAGGACACTGGGGTAGATGTCGAGGACCCTGGGTAGATGTCTAGGACCCTGGATTAAATGTCTAGGACCCTGGGGGAGGGTCTACGACCCTGAGTAGATGTCTAGGACCCTGGATTAAATGTCTAGGACCCTGGGGTAATGTCTAGGACCTTGGGTAGATGTCTAGGACCCCGGATTAAATGTCTAGGACCCTGCGGTAATGTCTAGGACCCTGAGTAGATGTCTAGGACCCTGGATTAAATGTCTAGGACCCTGGGGTAAAGTCTAGGACCCTAGGTAGATGTCTACGACCCTCGATTAAATGTCTGGGACCCTGGGGTAAAGTCTAGGACCCTAGGTAGATGTCTAGGACCCTCGATTAAATGTCTAAGACCCTGGGGTAAAGTCTAGGACCCTAGGTAGATGTCTAGGACCCTCGATTAAATGTCTAGGACCCTGGGGTAAAGTCTAGGACCCTAGGTAGATGTCTAGGACCCTCGATTAAATGTCTAGGACCCTGGGGTAAAGTCTAGGACCCTGGGCCAGGTGTCTAGGACCCACGGGTAATGTCTAAGACCCTGGGTAGATATGTTAGGTTATACAACCAAGCTTCAGCAAGTAGGAGATCCTCTGACTAAAACCAGTGTCAGGAAAACTCCTGTCATCTTTCCTTACAAATAAAACACCACAACTACCAACACTACTAACACTGCCACCATCACACCCACTAACAATAACACCACCACCACTAACACTCCACATACTACACCACCACTAACACTACCACTACTAACACCGCCACCACACTAACACTACTAACACCACCACCACTAACACCACCACCACTAAACACTACCACTACTAACACAGCCACCACCACCATCACCCCCACTAACATAACCACCACCAGTTACACTACCACTACTAACACCACCACTAACTACCACTAACTAACACCACCACCACCACCACCACCACTAACACTACGAACACCACCACCACTAACACCACCACACTCAACATTACACAATACTAACTACGCCACCACCACTAAACACATCCACTACTCAACACCGCCACCACCACTAACACTACCACTACTACACTACCACTACCATCTACTAACACCACCACTAACACCTGCTAACACCACACTAACACTACTATCACCACCGAACCACTACTAACCACCAACACCCACTACTAACTTCCAACACACTAACACTACCACTCACTAACACCACCACCACTAACACTACTAACACCACCACTAACACTACTACACCACCCACTACTAACACCAACACCACTAACATACCACAACCATTACTACACCACCATAACTCAACACCACCAAACACTACTAACCACTTAACACTACTAACACACCACTAACCCCCCCCCCCCCCCCCCCCCCCCCCCCCCCCCCCCCCCCCCCCCCCCCCCCCCCCCCCCCCCCCCCCCCCCCCCCCCCCCCCCCCCCCCCCCCCCCCCCCCCCCCCCCCCCCCCCCCCCCCCCCCCCCCCCCCCCCCCCCCCCCCCCCCCTTTTTTTTTTTTTTTTTTTTTTTTTTTTTTTTTTTTTTTTTTTTTTTTTTTTTTTTTTTTTTTTTTTTTTTTTTTTTTTTTTTTTTTTTTTTTTTTTTTTTTTTTTTTTTAAATTGTGTTGGGGGGCGGTTCCAACTCTCGTAAACTCACACCCCCACCAACACCCCCGCCCACCATTGGTTTGGAAACGGGGGGTCCAACTCTCGTAGCCTCACACACCATCACTAACACCACCACTCACCATTGTTTTTGGGAGACTGGCCAACTCTCGTAACTCACACACCATCATAACCCCCACCACTCACCTTTTGTTTTGGGAAAGACGGGCCCCAACTCTCGTAGACTCATACCCCACCACTAACACCACCACTCCCCCATTGTGTTGGAGCCCGGGCCCCCACTCTCGCAGCCTCACACCCACCACAAACACCACCACTCACCATTGTGTTGGAGACGGCCCAAACTCTCGTAGACCCCACACACCACCACAACCACCACCACCACCTTTGGGTTTTGGGAGACGGTCCAACTCTCGTGACTCACACCCCACCCTAACACCACCACTCACCTTTGTGTTGGAAAACTGGTCCAACCTCGAAACCCAAACCCCCCACCACTAACACCACCACTCACCTTTGTGAAGGAGACGGGCCCCAACTCTGGGTAGCCCTCAAAACACCACCACTAACACCCCCAACTCACCATTGTTTTTGGAGACGGTCCAACCTCGAAAGACCACACACCACCACTAACACCACCACAAACCCCACCCCAAACACCCCCACAACACTGCAAACCCCCCCACCCCACCTTTGGGTTTTGGGAGACGGGTTTCCAAAACCTCGGGGGATTCACACACCACCACGATCTAGGAAAAACAAGAGATTTTACTTTAGCCCGGGAACTCCCATCTCCCCCAAACTTCTACATGCCTACTTTCTGCCCTAATTTTCTACATGCCCAATTTATCTCCCTAATTCTACATGACCTACACTCCCCTAACTTCTAAAAGACCAAAATCTGCCCAAAATTTTCTACATGCCCAAATTTCTCCCCAAACTTTTTACATGACCTACATCTGCCCAAAATTTCTAAAAGCCCAATTTATCGGGCCCTAACTTCTAATGCCCAAAAACTGCCCTAATTTTCAAACAGACCTACTTCTGCCCTAATTTCCCTACAGACCAATACTCCCTAACTTCACATCCCTACATCTGCCCTAACTTCTACATACCAATATCTCCCCCAAACTTCTACAAAACCAAATCTGCCCTAACTTCTACTGACCAATATCTGCCCCTAACTTCTAAAAGCCCAAATTTATCGCCCAAAACTTCTACATGACCAATTTTCTGCCCTAATTTTTAAACATGACCTACATCTACCCAAACTTCTACATGACCTACATCTACCCTAACTCTACATAAACCAATATCTGCCCTAATTTCTACATGCCCAAATATCTGCCCTAACTTCTACATGCCCAAATTATCTGCCCTAATTTCCCTTACAGGACCAATATCTGCCCTAACTTCCTACATGACCAAAAATTTTGCCCTAACTTCAACAGGCCCCAATATCCCCCTAACTTCTAAAAAGACCAATTTCTGCCCTAATTTCTCCATGACCAATATCTCCCCAACTTCTACATGACCTACATCCCCCTTTAAATTTCCCTACATGACCAAATCGGGGCCCTAACTTCTACATGACCTACATCTACCCTAACTTTACAGGGACCTACACCCCCCAAACTTTACAGCCCCAATATCTGCCCAATTTTTCTCCTGCCTACATCTACCCTAACTTCTACATGCCTACATCTACCCTAATTTTCTACATGACCACACTCCCCCCCAAAAATTCTACATCCCCACATCTCCCCTAACTTCTAAAATGCCCCTACATCTCCCTAACTTCAAACAGACCTACATCTCCCCCAAAACTTCTACATGACCTAAAACAAACCCTAACTTCCATGACCAATATCTCCCCTAACTTCAACTGACCTACATCAAACCCTAATTTTCTACATGACCTACATCTACCCTAACTTCTACATACCAATATCTGCCCAAACTTCTCCCTGCCCAAATATCGGGCCCTAATTTCTACATGAATTTCCCCTCTACCCTAACTTCTACATGACCTCATCTACCCCTAACTTCTCATACCTACTCTCCCCTAACTTCTACTTGCCCAAATTATCTGCCCAAACTTCTAAAAGACCAAAAATTTGCCCAATTTCTACATGACTTACATCTCCCCTAATTTTCCTACATGACCTACATCTACCCAAACCTTCTACATGATTTTACTTTCCCCCTAACTTTCTACTAAACCTATATAGCGCCTAACTTCTACATGCCCTACATCCCCCCCTAACTTCTACAGGGACCAAAAAATTGCCCTAATTTCCCTACAACCAATATTTTGCCCTAACTTCTACAGGGACCAATATCTCCCCTAATTTCTACATACCAATACGGCCCTAACTTCACATGACCAATATCTCCCCCAAATTTTCTACATGACCAATCGCCCTAACTTCACATAAACTTACATCTACCCTAATTTCTACATGCCCAAAATTTCTGCCCTAAACTTTTTAATACCAATTTTCTGCCCAAAACTTCTACATGCCCAAAAATCTACCCTAACTTCAACATGACCAAAAACTACCCAAAATTTTCTACATGACCAATATTTTCCCCAAAACTTCTACATGCCAATATCTGCCCTAATTTCTACATGCCCAAAATTCCCTAACTTCTACATACTTACATCTACCCAAAACTTCTACATGCCCAAAAACTGCCCAAACTTCTAAAAGACCAATATTTTCCCTAACTTCTACAGACCAATATCCCCTAACTTCTACATAAATACATCTCCCCAAAACTTCTACATGACCAATTTCGCCCAAACTTCTACAGACCAATATCTGCCCTAACTTCTACATGACTTACACCCTCCCCTAACTTCTACATGACCAATATCTCCCCAAAATTTTCTACATGACCAATACCCTGCCCAAACCCTTCAACATGACCAATATCTCCCCTTTAACTTCTACAGACCTACATCGCCCAAACCCTTCAACTTTCCCCCAAAATATCTCCCCTAACTTCTAAAATAAACCAATATCGCCCTAACTTCTACATGACCAACACCCTCCCCAAACCTTCTACATGACCAATATCGGGCCCTAACTTCTACAGGGCCCAAAAAAACTGCCCTAATTTCCCTACAGCCCCAATTCTGCCTAATTTCACATACCAATATCTGCCCTAACTTACATGACCAAATCTCCCCCCAAACTTCTACATAAAAAAAATTATCTGCCCAAAACTTCTCCCTTGACCAATATTTTCCCTAATTTCTACAGCCAATATCCCCCCTAACTTCTACTTTCCAATATCTACCCAAACTTCTACATGCCCAAATATCAAACCCTAACTTCAACATCCCCAAAAACTACCCTAACTTCTACAGAAAAATATCCCCCTTTAACTTCTACATGACCAACATCTACCCAAAACTTCTACATGACCAATTTTCTGCCCAAAACTTCTAAAAATGCCAATATCTGCCCAAACCCTTCTACATAAACCCTACATCCCCCAAACTTTTTACATGCCTACATCTACCCTAAACCTTCACATGACCCATCTACCCTAATTTCTAAAAGACCACATCTACCCAAACCCTTCTACAGGACCTACATCTACCCTAACTTCTCCATGACCAATATCTACCCTAATTTTCTAAAAGCCCAATATCTCCCCTAACTTCTACATGCCCCAATATTTTTCCCTAATTTCTACAGACCAATACTACCCTAACTTCTACATAAACCAATATCGGGCCCTAATTTCCCATGCCCCAATATCTCCCCCAAATTTTCCCTACATAAACCAAATACTCCCCCTAACTTCAAAAGGACCAATATCGCCCTAATTTCTACATAAACCAAATTTCTGCCCAAACTTCTAAATGACCAATATCGCCCTAACTTTTTACATAAACCAATATCTACCCAAATTTTCAAACATGACCAAATCTCCCCCAACTTCAACTTTACCACATTTTCCCTAACTTCTACATGACCTAAAATCTACCCTAACTTCTACATGCCCAAACATCTACCCTAACTTCTACATGCCCTTTCCCATCTACCCCCCATCTACTGACCTACATAAACCCAACTTCTACAGACCAAAAACTGCCTAACTTCTACATGAACCTACATCTACCCTAATTTTCTCCAGGGACCAATTCTCCCTTTAACCCTACATAAAACTAACATCTACCCTAATTTCTCCCGGACCTAAAACAACCCTAATTTTAAAATTTGACCTACATCTACCCAAAACTTCCCTTACATGCCCTACATCCCCCTAACTTCAACATGCCCTACATCTCCCCTATTTCTACATAAACCAACACTCCCCAACTTCTACATGACCAATATCTGCCCTAACTTCTACATGCCCCTACATCTCCCCTAACTTCTACATGACCTAAAACGGCCCTAATTTCTACATGACCTACATCTACCCTAATTTCCCTACTTTACCTACATCTACCCTAACTTCTACATGATTTACATCTACCCTAACTTCTACATGACCAATATCTGCCCTAACTTCTACTTTACCAATATCTGCCCTAACTTCTACATGACCAATACTGCCCTAACTTAAAAGGGACCAATACTGCCCAAACTTCTACAGCCAAATATCGCCCTAATTTCAAACATAACCAATATCTGCCCAAACCCTTCTACAGACCTACACCACCCAACCCTTCTACATACCAATATCACCCTAACTTCTACATGACCAATATCTGCCCTAACTTCTACATGACCTATATCTCCCCAACTATTTACATGACCAAAAAACTGCCCTAACTTCTACATACCAATACCCTCCCCTAACTTCTACATGACCAATACCCTCCCCTAACTTCTACATGACCTAAATTTTACCCTAATTTCTACATGACCAATACCCTCCCCTAACTTCTACATGACCAAAAACCCCCCCCTAATTTCCCTACTTGCCCCAAAATCTGCCCTAACTTCTACATACCAATATCTGCCCTAACTTCTACATCCCAATATCGCCCAACTTCTACATACCTACATCTCCCCAACTTCAAACAGGACCAAATCTGCCCTAATTTCTACATACCAAAATCTCCCAAATTTCTACAGCCCAAAAATCTGCCCTAATTTTCCTACATGCCCAATATCGCCCTAACTTCTACTTTGACCAAATCTCCCCTAACTTCTAAAAGACCTACATCTCCCCTAACTTCCTACTTTACCTACTCAACCCTAATTTCTACATGACCTACATCTACCCTAACTTCTACATAAACCAATATTTTGGCCTAATTTTCTACATGACCAATATCTCCCCTAACTTCTACATACTTAAAACAACCCTAACTTCCCTACATGCCCCATTCTGCCCTAACTTCTACATGACCAAACTTTTACCCTAACTTCTACAGGGACCAATATCTGCCCAAACTTCAACATGCCCAAATTACTGCCCTAATTTCTACATGACCAAAAATCTGCCCTAATTTCTACATGACCAATATCTCCCCCAACTTCTACATGACCAATATTGCCCTAACTCTACATGATCTAAAACTACCCAAACCTTCTACTTTGACCTTTTTCTGCCCAAAACTTCTACATGACCAATATCTCCCCCAATTTTCTACTAAACCAATATCACCCTAACTTCTACTACCTACCCCCCCAAATTTCCTACATAAACCTACCTCCCCCCTAACTTCTTTTTTGACCTATTCTACCCTTTTTTTTCTACTGCCCCAAACTCACCCTAATTTCTACAGGACCTACTCTACCCAAACTTCTACATGACCACATCTCCCTAATTTTCTCCCATGACTAATACCCCCCTTTAACTTCTACATGACCAATATCTCCCCCCTAACTTCTACATGACCTACATCTCCCCCAATTTTCTACATGCCCAATATCTCCCTAACTTCAACTGCCCAAATTTTTTTCCCCCTAACTTCTAATGACCTACATCTAACTAATTTCACATACCAATATCGGGCCCTAATTTCCCTACATGACCAATATCTGCCCTAACTTCTACATGCCCAAATCTGCCCTAACTTCTACATGACCAATATTTTCCCTAACTTCTACATGCCCAAAAATCTCCCCCAAACTTTTTACTTTGACCTACATCTACCCTAACTTCTACATGACCTACATCTCCCCCAAAAACCTTCTACATGCCCCTACATCTACCCTAACTTCTAAAAGACCAAATCTGCCCAAACTTTCACAGCCCAAATATCTGCCCTAACTTCTACATAAATTACATCTACCCTAATTTCCACATGACCAAATTTTGCCCTAACTTCTACATGCCCTACATCAACCCTAACTTCTAAAAGACCAATATCTGCCCAAACCCTTCTACATGACCAATATTTTCCCCTAACTTCTACAGGACCAATATCTCCCTAACTTTTTACATGACCAATATCTTCCCTAACTTTTTAAAAGACCAATATCTGCCCTAACTTCTACATGACCAATTTCTCCCCTAACTTCTACATAAACCAATACTGCCCAATTTCCCTACATGAAAAAATAATCCCCCAAATTTCTACTACCAATCTGCCCTAACTTCTACATGACCAAACATCTACCCAAACTTCTACTGACCAAAAACTGCCTAACTTTACATAAACCAATTCGCCCAAACTTCTACATGCCCAAATTATCCCCTAACTTCTCCATACCAATATCTGCCCAAACTTTTTACATGCCCAAAATGCCCTAACTTTTTAAAACCCAATATCACCCTAACTTCTACCCCCCCTTAAACCCTCCCCCTAATTTCTACATGATTTAACTCAACCCAAATTTCTACTTCCCAAACATCTCCCCCTAATTTCTACATGCCCTACTTCAACCCTAACTTCAAACATGACCTACATCTACCCTAACTTCTAATGACCTTATCTACCCTAACTTCTACATGACCAAAAACTACCCAAATTTCTACATGACCTACATCTCCCCTAATTTCTAAAAACCCTCCCACTACCCTAACTTTTTTCATGACCTACATCTACCCTAACTCTACATGCCCAAATATCTACCCTAACTTCTACATGACCAAAAAATCTCCCAAAAACCCCTTCTACATGACCTACATCTACCCTAACTTCACATGACCTAAAAACTACCCTAACTTCTCTGACCTACACTACCCCCTTCTACATGCCCTACATCTACCTTTAACTTAAACATGACCAATATCACCCTAACTCTAAAATTACCTAAAAACCCACCCTAACCCCTACATGACCTACATCTACCCTAATTTCTACCTAAACCTACATCTACCCTAATTCTAAAAGCCCCTTTATCGCCCAAAACTTCTACATGACCAAAAACCGCCCTAACTTCACAGGGGCCCAAAAGGGGGGCCCCCTAATTTAAAAACAGGGCCAAAATTTTCTGCCCTAACTTCTACATACCAAAATCTGCCCAAAAACCTTCTCATCCCTTACATCTACCCTAACTTCTACATGCCCAAATATCTCCCCCTAACTTCTACATGACCAATTCGGGCCCAAAACCTTCTACATAAACCCAATATTTTCCCAAACCCTTCTACATACCAATATCTGCCTAATTTCTACAGGGAACCCAAACCCTGCCCAAAATTCACATGACCAATATCTGCCCTAACTTCTACTTTACCAATATCTGCCCAAACCCTTCTACATGACCAATATCTGCCCTAATTTTCTACATGCCCAAATTTCTACCCTAACTTCTACATGACCAATATCTCCCCTAACTTCTACTTGACCAATATCTGCCCAACTTCTACTCCCAAATACGCCCAAACTTCTACATGACCAATATCTGCCCTAACTTCTACATGACCAATATCTGCCCTAACTTCTACATGACCAATATCTGCCCTAACTTCTACATGACCAATATCTGCCCTAACTTCTACATGACCAATATCTGCCCTAACCCCTACATCCCAATTTTTTGCCCTAACTTCTACATGACCAAAAACCCCCTAACTTCTACAAACCAAAAACTCCCCCAAAACTTCTACATGACCAATATCTCCCCAAACTTCTACATGCCCAAATATCTGCCCTAACTTCTACATGACCAATATTCCCTAACTTCTACATGCCCAAAATATTTTGCCCTAACTTCTACATAAACCAATACGCCCTAACTTCTACTTTGGCAATATCTGCCCTAACTTCTACAGCCCCAAATATCTGCCCAAATTTCTCATGACCAAATCTCCCCCTAACTTCAAACATGACCTACATCTACCCTAACTTCTACTTGACCTACATCTACCCTAATTTCTAAAAGACCAATATCTCCCAACTTCTACATGCCCTACACTGCCCTAATTTCTACAGGACCTACTCTCCCCAAACTTCTACATGACCTACATCGCCCTAACTTCTACATGCCCCTACATCGCCCAACCCTTCACATGCCCTTTACATCTGCCCAAAATTTCTACAAAAACCTCCCATCCCCCAAACTTCACTGACCAACATCTCCCCAAATTTCCCAATGACCAAACATCTCCCCAAACTTCTACATACCTCATCTCCCCAAAATTCTACATGCCTTTAAAACTGCCCAAATTTCCCCAAAAGACCTACATCTGCCCTAACTTTTTCATGACCTACATCTGCCCAAATTTTCCCTACAACCTACATCTCCCCTAACTTCTCATGCCCTTTACATCTACCCTAATTTCCCACATGACCTACATCTACCCTAACTTCTAAAAAAAACCCTACTCTCCCTAACTTCTACATGACCTACATCTGCCCTAACTTCACATGACCTACATCACCCTAACTTCTACATGACCATTTCCCCCCCTAACTTTCCTACAAAACTTTTCCCCCTTGGGATGCCACTTGCATGAAAACACATTTGCTGTAATCAAAGTAACAATTAAACCCATATACTTTGGGGAAATACCTGTAATAAACGGGGAAACCCCAACTCGTGTATGACCCCCTTGAATAATTTTTTAAAGGGAAAGCCCTAGGGTGGCATTCTACATTATTTTTCTATCCCCCGGGGGCCTACATAAACCTTCTGGGGTTTTTAAAGGGGAGGTTTGAGGAGAGGTTGTGGGAAAGGGGTTGTAGGGGGAAGTTGTGGGAGAGGTTGAAAGGAGGGGTTTTGTGGGGAAAAGGTTTTGGTGGGAAAGTTGTAGGAAAAGGGGGGTTTTTGGGTAGAGGGTTGGGGGAAAATTTTAAGGAAATTTTGTAGGAGGGTTTTTTAGGAGAGGTTAAAAGGAAGGTTGTGGGAAAGAGGTTGTAGGAAGGTTGTGGGAGAGGTTTGGGGGGGGGTTGGGGGGGGGGGGTTGTGGGAGAAGGTTTAAAAAAAAAAAGGGTTTTTGGGAAAAGGTTTTAGGAGGGGTTGAAAGGAGAAGTTGTAGGAGGGGTTGTAGGAGAGGTTGTAGGGAAGTTGTGGAGGGGTTTGTGGGAGAGGTTGTGGGAAAGAGGTTGTAAAAAGGTTTTGTGGGAAAGAAGTTGGGGAGGGGTTTGTGGGAAGGGTTGTAGGAGTTTTTTGTGGGAGAAGTTGTAGGAGGGGTTTTGTAGGGGGGGGGGGGGGGGGGGAAAGTTGTAAGAAAGGTTGTACAGAGTTTGTAGGATTTGTAAGAGAGGTTGTGGGAAAAGGTTTTAAAGGAGTTTTTGGGAGGAGGGGTTTGGGGAGAAGTTGTAGGAGGGGGTTGTAGGAGAGGTTTTGGGAAAAGTTGTAGGAGAAGTTGTGGGAAAAGGGTTTAGGAGAAGTTGTAAGGGGTTTGTACGAGAGTTTGTAGGATTTTGTAAGAGGGGTTTTGTGGGAAGGTTTTTAGGAGGGGGTTGTAGGAGGGGGTTGTAGGAAAGTTGTAGGAGAAGTTAGGAGAATTGTAGGAAAAGGTTTTGGTGGGAGAAGTTGTGGGAGATTTTGGGAGGGTTTGGAGGAGAAGTTTAGGAGAAGTTGTAGGAGAGTTTGGGAGAATTTTGGGGAATTTTGAAAGGAAAAAAGGGTTTTTTGGAGAAGTTGAAAGGGAAGGTTTTTTAGGAGAGGTTGTGGGAAGAATTTGGGAGAGGGTTGAGGAGGGTTTTGGGTTTTGTAGGGGGTTGTAGAGGGGTTGTAGGAGAGGTTTAGGAAAAGTTTTAAAGAGGGGTTTTGTAGGAGATTTTTGTAGGAGTTTTTTGGAGGGGTTTGTAGGAGGGGTTTGGGAGGAGGGGTTTTTGGGGGGGGGTTTAGGAGGGTTTTGGAGGGGTTGTAGGAGAAGTTGTAAGAGAGGTTTAAAAGGGGAGAGTTTGTGGGTTTTGGAAGGTTTGGGAGGGTTTGGGAGAGGGGGTAAAAGGGAGAGGTAGAAATTTGGTAAGAGGGGTTTGGGGAGGGGTTTGGTGGGAGAGGTTTTTGGAGAATTTTGAAAGGAAAAGGTTTTGTACGAGATTTTGTAGGAGTTTTTTTTGGGAGGGGTTTGGTGGGAAGGTTGAGGAAGGTTGTGGGAGAGGTTGTAGGAGGGGGTTGGGGGAGAATTTGTAGGAGAGGTTGTGGGAGGGGTTTGGGAAAGAGGTTTTTAGGGGGGTTTGAAAGGGAGGCTACGGGAAAAGGCTACAGGAGAACTACGGAGAAGCTACAGGAAAAGTTTCAGGAGAAGCACGGAGAAGCAACGGGAAAGAAGCTACAGAGAGGCTGAAAGGAAAGGGCTACAGGAGGGCCCTACAGGAGGGCTCAGAGAAGCACGGGGGGAAAAAAGCTACAGGGAACTACAGGAGAGGCTACAGGAGAGGCTCAGGAAAAGGCTGTGGGAGAGGCCCCGGAGGGGCCCTACAGGAGAGGCAAACGGGGAAACTACAGGAGAAGCTACGGGAGAAGCTACGGGAAAAGGGCTACAGGAGAAGCTACAGGAGAGGCTCCCGGAGAGGCTACAGGAGGGCTGTGGGAGAGGCTACGGGAAGGCACGGGAAAGGGGCTACAGAGAAGCTACAGGAAAGCAACAGGAGAGGCTACAGGAAAGCTACGGGAAACTACGGGAAAGGGCCCAACGGGAAAGGGGCCTGTAGGAGAGGCTCAGGAGAGGCTACAGGAGAGGCTGGGGGGGAAAGAAGCTACAGGAGAAGCTACAGGAGAGGCTACAGGAAATTTTTTACCCGGAGAAGCTACAGGAAAGGCTACAGGAGGGGCCAAAGGGAAGAGGCGGGTAGGAAAGGCTCCCAGGAGAGGCACAGGAGAGGCTACAGGAGAACTACAGGAGAAGCTACGGAGTTTTACAGGAGAGGCTACGGGAAAAGCTACAGGAGAGGCAACAGGAAGGCAAAAAGGAGAAGCAAACAAAAAAAAAGTTTACGGGGGAAGTTTCGGGAGGGGCTACAGGAGAGGCCTACAGGAAAACTACGGGAAAGGGGCTACAGGAGAGGCTCCCAGGAAAGCAAACGGGAAAAACTACGGGAGGGCAAACAGGAGGGCTACAGGAGGGGCGTAGGAAGGCACGGGAAAGGGGCCCAACAGGAGAAGCTACAGGAGAAGCTACAGGAGAGGCCCCGGAAGGTTTACGGGAGAAGCAACAGGGGGGCCTAGGAGTCTACAGGAGAAGCTACGGGTAAAAGGCCCTACGGGAAAGAGGCGGGTAGAGAGGCAACAGGAAGGCTGTGGGGAAAAGGCTACGGAGAGGCCTACGGGAAGGGGCCCGGGGAAAGGGGGCTACTGGAGGGGTTTGTAAAAGGGCTACAGGAAAAAGGCGTGGAGAGGCTACAGGAGGGGCTACGGGAGAGGCTACAGGAAAAAGGCTACAGGAGGGGCAACAGAGAGGCTACGGGAAAGGCGGGTAGGGGAGGCACAGGAGAGGCTGGGGGGAGGCTACAGGAAAAGGCTACGGGAGAGGCTGTAGGAGAGGCTACAGGAGAGGCTGAAAGGAGAGGCACAGGAGGGGCCCTGTGGGAAGAGGCACAGAGAGGCTGTAGGGGAGGCTCCGGAGGGGCTGTGGGAAAAGGCTACAGGAGGGGGGTAGGAGGGGCTACGGGAAAGGGGGAGGGGGGGGTTGGAGAGGCTACGGGGAAGGCTGTGGGAGAGGCTACGGGAGGGGCTACAGGAGAGGTTTACAGGAGAGGTTTGTAGAGAGGCTACAGGAGAGGCTGTAGGAGAGGCTACAGGAGAGGCTATAGGAGAGGCTACAGGAGAGGCTGTAGGAGAGGCTACAGGAGAGGCTGTAGGAGAGGCTACAGGAGAGGCTACAGGAGAGGCTGAAAGGAGAGGCTACAGGAGAGGCTGTAGGAGAGGAAACAGGAACTACAGGAGAGGCTACGGAGAGGCTACGGGAGAGGCTGTAGAGAGGCTCCCGGAGAGGCTGTGGGAAGGCTAAAAGGAGAGGCACGGGAGAGGCTGTAGGAGGGCAAAAGGATAGCTGTAGGAGGGGCTACGGGAAAAGGCCCTGTAGGAGAGGCTACAGGAGAGGTTTAGGAGGCTCGGGGGGAAGGGGGCCTGTGGGAGAGGCTACGGGAGGGGCTACAGGAGGGGTTTACAGGGGAGGCTACGGGAAAGGGGCTACAGGAGAGGCCCTACAGGAGGCTACAGGAGGGGTTTTTAAGAGAGGCTACAGGAGGGGTTTTTAAGGAGGGGGCCCTACGGGAAGGGCCTACGGGAAAGGGGGCCTTAGGGGGGCTACGGAAGGCTTTTAGGAAGGCTACGGGAGAGCTGTGGGAAAGGGGCCCTACGGGAAAGGGGCCCTGTGGGAAAGGGGCTACAGGAGGGCTTGGGGAAGGCTACAGGAGAGGTTTGGGGAGAGGCAACAGGAAGGTTTGTGGGGAGAGGCTACGGGAGAGGGCTGTAGGAAAGGCTACGGGAAAGGGGCTGTAGGAGAGGCTGTGGGAAAGGGGCCCCCAGGAGGGGCCTTAGGAAAAGGCAAACAGGAAGGTTTAAGGAGGGGCTACGGGAGAGGCTGTAAGGAGAGGCTACAGGAAGGCTTTTGGGTGAGGCTTAGGAGGGGGCCACGGGAAAGGCTGTGGGGAAGGCAAACAGGAGAGGCGTGGGAGAGGCTGTAGGAGGGGCCTACAGGAGGGGCCCGGGTAGGAGAGGCTGTAGGAGAGGCTACAGGAAGAGGCCCTTTAGGAAGGCTACGGGGAGGGGCCGTGGAGAGGCTACAGGAAGGTGTAGGAGGCTACAGGAGAGGCGTAGGAGAGGCTACGGGAGGCTGTAGGAGGGGCAACGGGAAAGAGGCTGTGGGAAAGAGGTGTAGGAGAGGCTACAGAGGGGGGCTGTAGGAAGGCAAAGGGGAAGAGGCGTAGGGGGGCTACGGGAGAGGCTGAGGAAGGGCTACAGGAGAGGCTGTGGGAGAGGCTAGGGGGAGGCTACGGGAAAGGGGCGGGAGGAGAGGCAAACGGGAGGGGCTGTAGGGAGGCTGTGGGAGAGGCTACGGGAGAGGCTGTGGGAGAGGCTAGGAGGGGAACAGGGGAGGCTGTGGGAAGGCTACAGGAGAGGCGTGGGAGGGGCTACAGGAGGGGAACGGGAGAGGCTACAGGAGAGGCTACGGAGACCCTACGGGAAAGGGGGCAAACCGGAAAGGGCAACAGGAGGGGCTACGGGGAAAGCTGTAGGAAGGCTGGGGAGAGGCTACAGGAGAGGCTGTAGGAGAGGCTTTTAGGAGAGGCTACAGGAGGGGCCTGTAGGAGGGGCAACGGAGAGGTTTAGGAGAGGCTCCCGGAGGGGAAATACAGGAAGGCTACGGGAAAGGGCTACAGGAACCCCTTTAGGAGAGGTTTCGGGGAGGGGATACAAGACTACAGGAGAGGCTACAGGAGAGGCTACAGGGGGCCCAAAAAAGGAAGGGCTGTAGGGGGAGGCTGTAGGAAGGCTACGGGAAGGCAAACGGGAGGGGCAAACAGGAGAGGCTAAAAGGAGGGGCTACAGGAGAGGCTGAAAGGAAGGTACGGGAGAGGCTGTGGGAAGAGGCTACAGGGACCCTTAAGGAGGGGCCCAACAGGAAGGGCTACAGGAGAGGCAAAAGGGGAAGGCCCTGTAGGAGGGGCTGTGGGAGAGGTTTACGGGAGGGGCCTTGGGAGGGGGCTACAGGAGAGGATACAGGAGAGGCACGGGAGGGGCTACGGGAAGGCTACGGGAGAGGCTACGGGAAAGAGGCTACAGGAGAGCTACGGGAGGGGGCTGAAGGAGAGGCTGTAGAGAGGCTGTAGGAGAGGCACAGGAGGCTACAGGGGGGTACAGGAGAGCAACGGGAGAGGCTGTAGGAGGGGCGTAGGAGAGGCTCCCGGATTTTATAAAAATCTTTGTTATTTAACCTACAAAAAATTTTTAACCCAATATAAAACGTTTCCAAAGACAACGTACTGCGTGACTACCCCAAATTTGAATGGAAACGGCATGGGCCCTGGAAAAAATTTGAAGGGTATCGGCAAGGCCAGAAAAATTTTGAATGGTATGGGCATAGGCCAAAAAAATTTTGAATGGAAAAACGGCATAGGCCTAAATTTGGGCCACACATCCCCAAAAAAAATTCGGAATGGGTTTCAATCCCAACTTGTAAACAAAATTCTCTTTTTCTAAATTTTATTTTAAAGCCCGTCGGGTTAATACATTTGGGTACAAAATGAAATTAATGTGAAGGGAAGGGGGGTTTAGAAAATGGGGTTTAAGGGGGAAGAGGGGTTGAAAAGGGTGGGGGGTTGAAGGGAAGGGGGTTAAAAGGAAAGGGGTAGTTTTGGCGGGTTTATCATGAGAAAGGGTGGCATTTTAAAGGGGGGTGCTTTTAAATATCGTGTGGCCCCAAACCATCTTATCGACAGTTTTTTAAACTGCTAAAACGAAGTTGGGCACTCTCCCCACGCAAACACCAGAAAACAGAAAGCTAACACCGTGCTAACACCGCAAAACCCCCAATACCCCAACCGCTAAAAACCATGCTAACACCGCAATCCCATGGTAAAAACGCTAACACCATGCTAACAGTACCCCAAAAACCAAATAATGCCATAAAAACCCACCGCAAACACATGTTGGCACTACGAAAACCCCAAAGCTAACAACGCTTAAATCCATGGTAACATCGCTAAAAACCGGGAAACGAACCCTAACCCCGCTAACACCGTTAATGCCATGCAAACCGCTAACCCCAAATGCAAACACCGCAAACCCCAAACTAACACCACAAACCCATGAAAAACAGTAGTTAAGGGCCTTTCAACCCCGGCTAACCCCATCAAACACCGTAACCCCATGCAAACAGTACGTTTAACACCATTTACCCATACCAAAACCGCAACACCACACAATCCCGCTAACACCATACAAATTCCCCACATTCCCCACCACACTAACACCAACTAACCCCACGCTAACCCCCAAAAATTTTTGCAAGAAAAAGACAGGACAGACAGGGAGAGACTGTTTTTAGAGGCGGGAAACCAGCACTCAAGGGGGAAAACTGGGGTTCCAAAACACGGGAAACCACCGGGATGTCAGGAAGTATTTTCAGCCAAGGGGGGTCGTAAAGCGGAAAAACCTGGACGAAAATAAAACAACTCCATACATCTAAGACCGCTTCCCCAAGCGGGTCCAGGAAACTGAGACTGTAATAAACTCTATATTTTTTGCTAAAAACTGACGGGAAAAATTTTTCTCGACACTGTGCAGGTTATATTCTAGACGGTACTGAAGTGTACATTTTAACGGGACTTGGGAAATGTACATTCTAGACGGAAAAGAAGGTAAAATTTTTAGACGGGACTGAAAATGTAAAAATTCTAACGGTACGAAGTTTTACATTCAACGGTACTGAAGGGAACTTCTAACGGGACTGAATGTAAAAAATTTTAGACGATCCCGAAGTTAAAATTTTAAAGATACTGAAAAATTACATTCCCAGCCCATACTGAAGTATCATTCTAGGGCGATACAGAATTTTCCCTTCTAGACGATTTTGGGAAATATACTTTTTGAAAGGTACAGAATTTACATTTTAGGGCATACTGAAGTAACATTCTAACGGGACTGAAGGGTTTTTCATTCAGACATACTGAAGTATAATTCTAGAGGGGACCCGAAGTGTACATTCTAACGATACTGAATTACATTCTAGACGATACTGAAATAACATTCTAAAGGTACTGAAATGTACATTCAGACGATAAAAGAAGTATACATTCTAGAAAGGTACAGAAGTTTTACATTCAAAACGATATGAAGTGTAAAATTCTAGACGATACGAAGGGGGTACATTTTTAGACAAAACTGAAGTGTACATTCCAAAACGAAACTGAAGTATACATTCTAAAAGATACTGAAGTGTACATTTTTAGACGATACCCGAAGGGATACATTCAACGGAAATGAAGAAAACATTCTAGACGGGACTTAATTTTAAAAATTCCCGACGATACTTTAATATACTTTTTAGGGCGTTTCTGAAGTGACATTCTAGACATTCTGAATGGACATTCTAGCGATACTGAAGTGTCATTCTAGACATACTGAAGTAAAACATTCTAGACGGGACTTTAAGATAAAATTCAGACGGTACAGAATTTTTACTTCTAGACGAACCCGAATTTTACATTCTAGACGGGACCCGAAAATGTACCTTCTAACGATACTGAAGTATAAAATTTTTAACGATACTGAAGTGTACATTCTAGAAAGTACAGAAGTGTACATTCAGACGAAAACTGAAGTGGAAATTCTAGACGATACTGAAAGTTTTACATTCTAGACGATACTGGGAAATGTTTCATTCTAGACGGAAATTTAAGTGTACTTCTAGACATACTGAAGTGTACATTCTAACGGTACCCGAAGTGTACATTCTAGCCGGGACTGGGAAAGGAAAACATTCTAGACGGGTACGAAATGTACATTTTAGACCCTACCCGAGTGGGACAAACCAACGATACTGAAGTATACTTTCTAGACGGTACTGAAGTGTACTTCTGACGATACTGAAGTGTACATTTTAAAACGATACTGAAGTTTACATTTTAACGAAAATGAAGTATACTTCCCAAACGGTCGAAAATGTACATTCTAGACGATACTGAAATGTAAATTTTAACGATACTGAATGGAAAATTCAAAACGATACTGGGAATTTACTTCTAGACGGTACTGAAGTGGGACCCTTCCTAGACGATACTGAATTTTACATTCTTGACGGGACGAAGGGGTACAAATTTTAGACATACAAAGTGACATTCCCAGACGATACTGAATTTTACATTCAAAACGATACTGAAGTATACATTCCCAGACGGTACAGGGAAATATACATTCTAGACGGGACTGAAGGGGTAAATTCTAGACGGGAAAAGAAGTAAATTCAAATGAACTGAAGTATACATTCTAGACGGACTTTAAGTATACATTCTAGAGGGACTGAAAATTTTACATTTTAGGGCGTTTCTTAAGTTACATTCTTTGACATACTGAAGTATACAATTTTAAAACGATTTCTGAAGTATACATTTTAGAACCCCCAAAAAATGAAGTATACATTTTAACGATACTTTAAGTATACATTCTAGAAAATACGAAGTATACATTCTAGACGATACGAAGTTTTACATTTTTAGACGATATAAGGGGGGGGGGGGGGGAATAAATTCTAGGGCGGTTTCTGAAGTATACATTCTAGACGGTACTGAAAATATACATTCTAACCCCATTTCGAAGTAACATTTTAGGGCGTACGAAGTATACTTTTTAGACCGTACTTTAAGTAAACATTCCCAGACGGGACTGAAGTATAAAATTTTTAGGCACATAAGTCCCCCTGTCTTTTCCCAATATTAGTTTTTTTCACCTATAATCTACCCTTTTACATAATTTTTCTAAGGATTAGTTTGGTCAGGTTAATCCAGGATCTTTAAATTTTTCCTGGAAACAAAACTTTTGGGGACAACTTTTTTTTGACCTCTGGAACCCAGTTGTCACCAAAGATTTTTGAAGTTATACCGGGAAATTTTAGATCGTGGGCTTTGACCTGACAGACAAGCAGATGTGGAATTTTTTAAAAAAGTAAAACGGTAAATTATAGGGGGGGAAAAATTTAGAAAAACAGGGAGTTAAGGTGCCAACAACACTTACCTATAAATAAAAAAAGGCTCAATTCCGTGCCCGGAACGATACACAACCCCCACATAAAAGGGGAAAAAACTTAAAACGAAAAGTTTTGGTCCCCACTTGGACATTGACCAAAATCACACTACTGACTTTGTCAATTGGTTTAATTTGCAACCGAAACGTTGTCGTAACTTCTCTCTTTTTTGTGCGGGGGTTTTTTGTGTAACACTTATCTCCTGAATTTAAATCAAGAGATGAATACAGGAAGAAGATGCGTGAGGGTTATGAAGGGAGATATCTGTACAACACCTTGGAATTTGGTCAAGGGAGATGTTTCCCCCTTATTTTCTTTTTTTAAAGCACTACGGACACATGTTTAGTAAAAAACTGGGGAAAAAACGTGGTGTGGTTCTCAGTCTGGCCCCCGAGGGGCTGATTACCGCTACTGTCTACAAGACTTTAGGGAAAGATACCTGCTACTGCCCACTAGACTGAGGGAAATGATTACCTGCTACTGTCCCACTAGACTTAGGGGCTGATTACCCGTACGTCTACAAGACTGAGGGGCTGATTTTTCCCCTACTGTCCCACAAAACTGAGGGACGATTAAACCCGCTACGTCTACTAACTGAGGGCGAATTTCCCGCTACTGTCCCCCTAACTGAGGACTGATTACCCGCTACTTTTTACAAAAACTGAGGGACTGATTAAAACCCGCTACTGTCTACAAGACTGAGGGGCTGATTACCTGCTACTGTCTACTAGACTGAGGGACTAATTTCCTGCTAAAGTCTTTAAAAACTGAGGGGCTGATTTTCCCGCTATTGTCTACAAACTAGGGGCCCGAACCTTTCCAAAATGTCTACAAAACGAGGGGCTGATTACCCCTAAATTCTACTAGACGAGGGCCCGATTAAACCCGCTACTGTTTACAAAACTGAGGGAAATGATTACCTGCTACTGTCTACAAGACTGGGGGGCTGAAATTTCCTGCTTCTGTCCCACAGACTGAGGGACTGATTACCTCCCACTGTTTTCAAGACTGGGGGGCGATTACCTACTACTGTCACAAACTGAGGGGCTGATTTTCCTGGTATTGTCAAATAGACTGAGGGACTGATTACCTCTACGTCTACTAGAAATAGGACGATTACCTGCTAAATGTCTCTAGACTGAGGACTGATTACCTGCTACTGTCTACTAGACTGAGGGACTGATTACCTGCTCTGTCTTTCAAAACGAGGGACTGATTCCTGCTACTGTCTACTAGACTGAGGGCTGATTACCTCACTGTCTACTAGACTGAGGGACTGATTACCAGCTACTGTCCCAAAAAACGGGGGGACGGGTTATCTAATAATCAGCCTACTGGCCCGGTTTGAAAACGGGGGGCAGCGCCCCCCCCAAAGGGCACAGATCAAACCCACTGGCTGGGGTTGGGTGACGGGGGTCCCCGCCCCCGCCAGGCCCCGACCAGACCAAATGGCTGTTTTGATGACGGGGGCAGGGGCCCCCGCCCGGTCACTACCAAGGGCCTATGGCGGGTTTATGACGGGGGTCACGCCCCCGCCAGGTCCCCAGACCAGATCTTTCTGGCTGGGGTTTTATGACGGGGGGGCCCGCGCCCCCCCAGGTCACAGCCAGAACCCACTGGGTGGTGTTTTATGACGGGGGTCAGCGCCCCCCAAGGTCCCAGACCAGACCCCACTGGCTGGTTATGACGGGGGGCAGCGCCCCCCAGGGCACAGACCAGACCTACTGGCTGGTGTTTATGACGGGGGGCAGCGCCCCGGCCAGGTCCCCAACCAGACCTACTGGCTGGTGTGACGGGGGTCAGCGCCCCCCCCAGGTCACAACCCCAAACTACGGCGGTTTTTGATGACGGGGTCACGCCCCCGCCAGTCACAGACCAAACCTTTCGGCTGGTTTGATGCCCGGGGGGCACGCCCCCCCAAGGTCACAGACCGGGCCTACTGGCTGGGTTTTTTTACAGGGGGCAGCGGCCCCCCCCCAGGTCCCCAGACCAACCTACGGGTGGTGGGCGATGACGGGGGCATCGCCCCCCCCCAGGGGGCAAGACCAGACCTAATGGCTGGTTTTTAAAGACGGGGGTCAGCGCCCCTGCCAGGTCACAGACGAGACCTACTGGTGGTTGGGTTACGGGGGGACCCCCCCCGCCAGGTCCCCAGACCAGACCCACTTGGGTGGTGTTGATGACGGGGGGCAGCGCCCCCGCCAGTCCCCAGACCAGACCCAAATGGCTAGGTGTTTTAAAGACAGGGGTCAGCGCCCCCCCCGGTCACAGACCAACCTACTGGCTGGGGAAAAGACCCGGGGGGCACGGGCCCCCCCCAGGTCACAGACCAACCCTACTGGCTGGGGTTTTAAAGAAAGGGGGTCAGCGCCCCCGCCAGACAGACCCCGACCTACTGGCTGGGGTTAATACGGGGGCAGCGCCCCCGCCAGGTCACAGACCCCGAAACCCACTGGCCCGGGGTTTGAAGACGGGGGGCAGCGCCCCCGCCAGGGCCCAGACCAGACCACGGCTGGTGTTTATGACGGGGGCACGCCCCCCCAGTCAAAAGACCAGAACCCACTGGCTTTGGGGTTAATGACGGGGGGCACGCCCCCGCCAGGTCCCCCAGACCAACCTCTGGCTGGTGTTAATGACGGGGGTCAGCGCCCCCGCCAGGTCACAGACCAGACCCTACTGGCTGGTGTTGATGACGGGGGTCAGCGCCCCCGCCAGGTCACAGACCAGACCTACTGGCTGGTGTTGATGACGGGGGTCAGCGCCCCCGCCAGGTCACAGACCAGACCTACTGGCTGGTGATGACGGGGGTCAGCGCCCCCGCCAGGTCACAGACCAGACCTACTGCTGGTGATGACGGGGGTCCAGCGCCCTGCCAGGTCACAGACGAGCCTACTGGCTGGTGTTGATGACGGGGGTCAGCGCCCCCGCCAGGTCACAGACCAGACCTACTGGCTGGTGTTAGTGACAGGGGTCAGCGCCCCCGCCAGGTCACAGACCAGACCTACTGGCTGGTGTTGATGACGGGGGTCAGCGCCCCCGCCAGGTCACAGACCAGACCTACTGGCTGGTGTTAGTGACAGGGGTCAAGCGCCCCCGCCAGTCACAGACCAGACCTACTGGCTGGTGTTGATGACGGGGTCAGCGCCCCCGCCAGGTCACAGACCAGACCTACTGTGCTGGTGTTAGTGACAGGGGTCAGCGCCCCCGCCAGGTCACAGACCAGACCTACTGGCTGGTGTTGATGACGGGGGTCAGCGCCCCCGCCAGGTCACAGACCAGACCTACTGGCTGGTGTTAATGACGGGGGTCAGCGCCCCCGCCAGGTCACAGACCAACCTACTGGCTGGTGTTGAGACGGGGTCAGCGCCCCGCCCAGGTCACAGACCAGACCTACTGGCTGATAATGTTGCTAACCATTGCAACTTAAGTTTACAATGTTTGGAGATGGTAGCCAGTGGAAGGTCTCTATCACATCACCATTATTGTAATTATGATTACTCCATTATTACTACTGTTATTATTAGTATTATTATTGCTATTATCGTTATTATTACAATTATCATTGTCATTCTTACTATCATTATTGCTATTACTAAGATATTACCAGGAAGACGTGCCCAGAGGAGAGTGCCACCGCGGTCTATGAATCATGGCACAGACATGGGCACTACCCTCTTTTATTTATACCCCGGACACTGCTCCCATTTTTCCCCTGTCCTTAGTCATTTCTCCCCTGCACTGAGTTTTCTCCCTGCCCTTAGTCATTTCTCCCCTGCACTAAGTTTTCTCCCTGCCCTTAGTCATTTCTCCCCTGCACTGAGTTTTTCTCCCTGCCCTTAGTCATTTCTCCCCTGCACTAAGTTTTCTCCTCCTGCCCTTAGTCATTTCTCCCCTGCACTAAGTTTCTCCCTGCCCTTAGTCATTTCTCCCCTGCACTAAATTTTCTCCCTGCCCTTAGTCATTTCTCCCCTGCACTAAGTTTTCTTCTCCCTGTCCTTAGTCATTTCTCCCCTGCACTAAGTTTTCTCCCTGTCCCTTAGTCATTTCTCCCCTGCACTAAGTTTTCTCCCTGTCCTTAGTCATTTCTTCCCCTGCACTAAGTTTTCTCCCTGCCCTTAGTCATTTCCCCCTGCACTAAGTTTTCTCCCTGTCCTTAGTCATTTCTCCCCTGCATAAGTTTTTTCCTTGACCCTGCCATTTTCCCCAACCCACTGTCACGTGGAGTTTTTCTTTCCCCCCCGTTTGTTTTCAAAAAGGGTTTCCCCCCCCCCCGGGGCCCCCCCGCCAATTTCCTTTT
>NW_026483899.1:10000-24764 GCF_026875155.1 Cherax quadricarinatus | reverse complement strand
CCCGCCCCTGTGGTAGTGGTTTTGGTGACAGCAACCACCCAGGGTGGTACTACCGTCCTGTGGTAGTAGGTTGGTAGACAGCAACCCCCCAGGGTGATACTACCGTCCTGTGGTAGTGGTTGGTAGACAGAAAACCACCCAGGGTGGTACTACCGTCCTGTGGTAGTAGGTTGTTAGACAGCAACCACCCAGGGTGGTACTCCCGTCTGCGGTAGTAGGTTGGTAGACAGCAACCACCCAGGGTGGTAACTACTGTCCTGTGGTAGTAGGTTGGTAGACAGAACCACCCGGGGGTTTGGTATACCGTCCTGTGGTAGTAGGTTGCTGGGACAGCAACCACCCAGGGTGGTACTACCGTCCTGTGGTAGTAGGTTGGTTTAGACAGAAACCACCCAGGGGGGTACTACGGTCCTGTGGTAGTAGGTTGGTAGACAGCAACCACCTAGGGTGGTACTACCGTCCTGTGGTAGTAGGTTGGTAGACAGCAACCCCCCGGGGTTTGGTACTACCGTCCTGTGGTGTTGGTTGGTAGACAACACCACCCAGGGTGGTTACTAACGTCCTGTGGTAGTAGGTTGGGTTTAGACAGCAACCAACCAGGGAGGTACTACCGTCCTGGGGTTTGAAAGGTTGGTAGACAGCAACCACCCAGGGTGGTACTACCGTCCTGTGGTAGTAGGTTGGTAGACAGCAACCACCCATGGTGGTACTACCGTCCTGTGGTAGTAGGTTGGTAGACAGCAACCACCCAGGGTGGAACTCCCTTTCCTGTGGGTAGTAGGTTGGTAGACAACAACCACACAGGGAAGTACTGCCGTCCTGTGGTAGTAGGTTGGTAGACAGCAACCACCCAGGGAAGTACTACCGTCCTGTGGTAGTAGGTTGGTAGACAGCAACCACCCAGGGTGGTACTACCGTCCTGTGGTAGTAGGTTGGTAGACAGCAACCACCCAGGATGGTACTACCGTCCTGTGGTAGTAGGTTGGTAGACAGCAACCACCCAGGGTGGTACTACCGTTCTGTGGTAGTAGGTTGGTAGACAGCAACCACCCAGGGTGGTACTACCGTCCTGTGGTAGTAGGTTGGTAGACAGCATCCACCAGGTGGGTACTACCGTCCTGTGGGTAGTAGGTTGGTAGGACAGCAACCACCAGGGAGGTACTACCGTCCTGTGGTAGTGGGTTGGTAGACAGCAACCACCCAGGGTGGTACTACCGTCCTGTGGTAGTAGGTTGGCAGACAGCAACCACCAAGGGTGGTACTACCGTCATGTGGAAGTAGGTTGGTAGACAGCAACCACCCAGGGTGGTACTAACGTCCTGTGGTAGTAGGTTGGTAGACAGCCACCAACCATGGAGGTACTACCGTCCTGTGGTAGTAGGTTGGTAGACAGCAACCACCCAGGGTGGTACTACCGTCCTGTGGTAGTAGGTTGGTAGACAGCAACCACCCAGGGTGGTACTACCGTCCTGTGGTAGTAGGATGGTAGACAGCAACCACCCAGGGAGGTACTACCTTCCTGTGGTAGTAGGTTGGTAGACAGCAACCACCCAGGGTGGTACTACCGTCCTGTGGTAGT
This sequence comes from Cherax quadricarinatus, assembly GCF_026875155.1. Taxonomy (NCBI): domain Eukaryota; kingdom Metazoa; phylum Arthropoda; class Malacostraca; order Decapoda; family Parastacidae; genus Cherax; species Cherax quadricarinatus. Next base: position 23,185 of record NW_026483899.1, on the reverse strand, counting down.
AGGTTGGTAGACAGCAACCACCCAGGGTGGTACTACGTCCATGTGGTAGTGGTTGGTAGACAGCAACCAACCCAGGGTGTACTTACCCCGTCCTGTGGTAGGACGTGTAGACAGCAACCACCCAGGGAAGTACTACCATCCTGTGGTAGTAGGTTGGTAGGACAGCAACCACCAGTGAGGTACTACCGTCCTGTGGTTAGTAGGTTGGTTAGACAGCAACACAAAAGGGTGGTACTCCATCCTGTGGTAGTTGGTTGGTAGACAGCAACCACAGGGAGGTAACTACCGTTCTGTGGTGTAGGTTGGTAGACAGCAACCAACCGGTGGTACTACCGTCTGTGGTAGTAAGGTGGTAGACAGGCAACACCCAGGGATGGTACTACCATCCTGTGGTGTAAGTAGGTTGGTAGGACAGAACCACCCAGGGGAGGTACTCCGTCCCCTGTGGTAGTAGGTTGGTGACAGAAACCGCCCAGGGTGGTACTACGTCCTGTGTAGTAGGTGGTAGACAGCAACCACCCAGGGTGGTACTAACTGTTCTGTGTAGTGTTGGTAGACAGCAACCACCCAGGGTGGTACTACCGTCTGTGGTAGTAGGGTGGTAGAACAGAAAACCACCAGGGTTGGTACTTACCGTACTGTGGTAGTAGGTGGTAGACAGCAACCACCAGGGTGGTACGACGTCACTGTGGTAGAAGGTTGGTAGACTGCAACACAAGGGTGGTCTACCGTCCTGTGGTAGTAGGTTGATAGAACAGCAAAAACCCAGGGGGTGGTACTAGTTCTGTGGTAGTAGGTTGGTATGACAGCAACCACCAGGGTGGTATACCGTCCTGTGGTAGTTGGTTGGTAGACAGCAACCACCCAGGGTGGTACTCCCGTCCTTTGGTGTAGTTAGTGTTGGTAGACAGCAACCACCCAGGGTGGTACTACGTCCTGTGGTAGTGGTTGTAGACAGAACCACCAGGGTGGTTACTACCGTCCTGTGGTTAGTAAGTGTAGACAGCAACACCCAGGGTGGTACTACCGTTTCCTGTGGTAGTAGGTATTGGTTGACAGCATCCACCCTGGGTGGGTTACTACCGTCCTGTGGTAGTAGTTGGTAGACAGCATACCACCCAGGGTGGTATACCTAGTCCTGTGGTAGTAGTTGGTAGACAGCAACCACCCAGGGAGAGTACTACCGTCCTGTGGTAGTAGGTTGGTAGACTGCAACACCCGGGGGGTACTTCCCGTCCCTGTGGAAGTAGGTTGGTAGACAGCTAACCAGGGTGGTACTACCGTCCTGTGGTAGTAGGTTGGGTTGACAGCATCCACCCACAGGAAGTACTACAATCCTGGGGTAGTAGGTTTGTAGACCGCAACACTCAGGGAGGTGCTCCCGTTCCTGTGGTATTAGGTGGTAGACAGCAACCACCCAGGGTGGTACTACGTCCTGTGGTAGTAGGTTGGTAGGACAGCAACCACCCAGGGTGGTTCTACGTCCTGTTGGTAGGGGTTGGTAGACCAGCAACCACCCAGGGTGGTACTACCGTACTGTGGTTAGTACGTTGGTTGACAGCAACACCCAGGGAAGTTACTACCCATCCTGTGGTAGTTTGTGTTGGTAGACAGCAACCACCCAGGGAGGTTCGACGTCCTGTGGTAGTAGGTTGGTAGACAGCAAACCACCCAGGGTGGTATACATCCTGTGGTATAGTTGGTTGGTAGACATCAACCACCCAGGGAGGTTTACTACCGTCCTGTGGTAGTAGGTTGGTACACAGCAAACCAACCAGGGTGTGGTAATACCGACCTGTGTAGTAGGTTGGCAGAACAGGCAACCACCCGTGTGGTACTACGTTCAGGCGGAAGGGAAGTAGGTTGGTAGTACAGCTGCCACTCCAGGGTGGTACTAACGTCCTGTGGTTGTGGTTGGGTAGACAGCATAACCAACCATTGGAGGTACTTCCGTCCTGTGGTAGTAGGTTGGTAGACAGCAACCACCCTGGTGGTACTACAGTCACCTGTGTAGTAGGTTTGGTAGACAGCAACCACCAGGGTTGTTACTACGTCCTGTGGTAGTAGGTTGGTTAGACAGACAACACACCCCAGGGGAGTTACTCCTTCCTGTGGGAGTAGGTTGGTAGACAGCAATCCTCCATGGAGGGTACTACCGTCCAGTGGGTAGGTAGGTTGGTTAGACAGCAACCACGCTGGGAGGTACTACCGTTCCTGTGGGTTATTAGGTTGTAGACAGCAACACCCGGGGGGTACTACCGTCCTGTGGTAGTAGTGTAGGTTTCGTAGACAGGCCAACACCCAGGTGGGTACTACGTCCTGTGGTAGTAGGTTGGTAGACAGCAACCACCCAGGGTGGTACTTACCGTCCTGTGGTAGGACGTTGGTAGACAGCAACCACCCAGGGAAGTACTACCATCCTGGGTTGTAGGTTGGTAGACAGCAACCACCAGTGAGGTATACGTCCGTGGTAGTATGGTTGGTTAGACAGCAACCACCCAGGGTGGGTACTACCATCCTGTGTTGTAGGTTGGTAGACAGCTACAACCCAGGGAGGTTTACTACCGTTCCTGTGGTTACTAGGTTGGTAGACAACAAACCACCCGGGTGGTATACCATCCTTTGGTAAGTAGGTTGGTAGAATGCAAACCACAGGGGTGGTACTCCCGTCCTGTGGTAGTAGGTTGGTAGACTGCAAACCACCCCGGGTGGTACTACCGTCCTGTCGGTTAGAGGTTGGTAGACAGCAAACCACCCAGGGGTGGTAATACCGTTGTGGTAGGACGGTGGTAGAAGCATTCCAACAGGGGAAGTACTTACATCCTGTGTAGTAGTTTGGTAGACAGCAACCACCCAGGTGAGGTACTACCGTCCTGTGGTAGTAGGTTGGTAGACAGCAACCACCCAGGGTTGTACTACCATCTGTGGTAGTAGGTTGGTAGACAGCAACCACCCAGGGAGGTAATACCGTCCTGTGGTAGTAGGTTGGTAGACAGCATCAACCCGGGTGGTACTACCGTCCTGTGGGTAGTAAGGTGGTAGACAGCAACCACCCAGGGAGGTACACCATCTGTGGTAGTAGGTTGGTCGACAGCAAAACACCCAGGGAGGTACTACCTCCTGTGGTATAGTAGGTTGGTAGACAGGAAAAACCACCCAGGGTGGTACTACGTCCTGTGGTAGTAGGTTGGTAGACAGCAACCACCCAGGGTGGTACTACTGTCTGTGGTAGTAGGTTGTAGACAGGCAACACCCAGGGTGGTACACGTCCTGTGTTAGTAGGTTGGAGACAGAACACCCAGGGTGGTATAATCCGTCCTGGTGGTAGTAGGTTGGTAGACAGACAACCACCAGGGTTGTACTACCGTCCTGTGGTAGTAGGTTGGTAGGTCAGCAAACACCCAGGGTGGTACTACCGTCCTGTGGTAGAAGGGTTTGTTAGACGCAACCAACCTGGGTGGTCTACCGACCTGTGGTTGTAGGTTGATAGACAGCAACCACCAGGGTGTTACTACCGTCCGGTGAGTAGTTAGGTTGGTTTAGACAGGAGCACACCCAGGGTGGTTACTAACCGTCCGTGGTAGTAGGTTGGTAGGCAGCAACACCAGGGTGAGGTACTACCTCTGTGGTAAGTAGGTTTGGTAGACAGCAACCACCCAGGGTGGTACTACCGTTGTGGTAGTTGGTTGGGTAGACAGCAACACCCAGGGTGGTACTACAGTCCTGTGGTTAGGTAGGTTGGTAGACAGCAACCACCCTGGGTGGTACTACCGTCCTGTGGGTAGTAGGTTGGTAGACCAACCACCCAGGGTGGTACTACCGTCCTGTGGTAGTACGTTGGTAGACAGCAACCACCCAGGGAGGTACTACCGTCCTGTGGTAGTATGTTGGGTAGACAGCAACCACCCAGGGTGGTATACCGGTCCTGTGGAAGTAGGTTGGTAGACAGCAACCACCCAGGGTTGGTACTACCGTCCTGTGTAGTAGGTGGTAGACAGCAACCACCAGGGATGTACTACCATCCATGGGGTAGTAGGTTGGGAGACAGCAACCACTCAGGGAGGTGCTTCCGTCCTGTGGTATTTGTTGGATAGACAGCAAACCTACCCTGGGTGGTACTACCGTCCTGTGGTAGTAGGTTGGTTGACAGCAAACCACCAGGGTGGGTACTATCCGTCCTGTGGTAGTAGGTTGGGTAGACAGCAACCACCCAGGGTGGTACTAACGTCCTGTGGTAGTACGTTGGTAGACCAGCATCCACCCAGGGGAAGTACTACCATTCCTGTGGTAGTAGGTTGGTAGAAAGCAACCACCCAGGGAGGTACTACCGTTCCTGTGGTAGTAGGTTGGTAGACAGCCAAACCACCCAGGGTTGGTTACTACCATCCTGTGGTTGTTGGTTGGTTAGACTGCAACCAACCCAGGGAGGTATTACCGTCCTGTGGTAGTTTAGTTGGTAGACGGCAACCAACAGGGTGGGTATACCGTCCTGTGGTAGTAGGTTGGGTAGGACAGCAACCACCCAGGGACGGTACTACCATCCTGTGGTAGTAGGTTGGTAGACAGGCAACCACCCAGGGAGGTAGTATTACCGGCCTGTGGTTAGTAGGTTGGTAGACAGCAAAACCAGGGTGGTACTACCGTCCCTGTGGTAGTAGGTTGGTAGACTGGATAACCACCGGGGGTGGTACTTACCGTCTGTGGTTGTAGGTGGGTAGGACTGCAACCACATGGAGGTACTACCGTCCTGTGGTAGTCGGTTCGTAGTCTAGACAGCAACAACCCAGGATGGTACTACCGTCCTGGTGGTAGTAGGTTGGTAGACAGGTACCACCCAGTGTGGGTACTACCGTTACTGTGGGTCGTAGGTTGGTCGACAGCAACCACCAGGGGTGGTACTACCGTCATGTGGTTGTAGGTTGGTAGAAAGCAACCACCAGGTGGTACTACCGTTCCTGTGGTAGTAGGTTGGTAGACAGCATCCACCCAGGGTGGTACTACCGTCATGATGGTAGTAGGTTGGTTGACGCAACCACCAGGGTGGTTCTACCGTCCTGTGGGTAGTAGTTTGGTAGACAGCAAACCACCCTGGGTGGTACTACGTCTGTGGTAGTGTTGAAAGAACAGCACCTCCCAGGGTGGTACTACCGTCCTGTGGTCAGTAGGTTGAGTTGGTAGACTAGCAACCACCCAGCGGTAGGTAATACCGTCCTGTGGTAGTAGGTTGGTAGAACAGCAACCACCCGGGTGGTAACTACGTCCTGTGGTAGTAGGTTGGTTGACAGCAAACCACACAGGGTGGTACACCGTTCCTGTGGTAGTAGGTTGGTAGACAGCAACCCACCCAGGGTGGTACTACGTCCTGTGGTAGTAGGTTGGTTGACAGCAACCACCCAGGTGGTACTACAGTCCTGTGGTTGTAAGGTTGGTAGACAGCAACCACCCAGGGTCGGTACTACGTCTGTGGTTGTTGGTGGTCGACAGAACCACCCTGGGTGGGTACTACCGGTCCTGTGGTAATTAGGGTTGGTAGGGACAGCCAACCACCCAGGGTAGGTTACTACCGCCTGTGGTAGTAGGTTGGTAGACAGCAACCACCAGGGTGGGTCTACCGTCAGTGGTAGTAGGGTGTTAAAGACAGGCAAACCACCCAGGGTGTGGTACTACGTCCTGGTGGTTGTAGGTTGGTGACAGCAACCACCGGGGTGGTACTACCGTCTGTGGTGTTAGGTGGTTAGGACTGCAACCACCAGGTTGGTTTACTACCGTCCTGCGGTAAGGAGGTTGGTAGGACTGGCAACCACCCAGGGCGGTACTACCGTCCATGTGGTAGTTGGTCGGTAGACTGCAAAAACCTCCAGGGTGGTTTTACTACGTCCTGTGGGTAGTAGGTTTGGTAGGGACAGCAAAACATAGCTCCAGTGTGGTACTACCGTTCTGTTGTTGTAGGTTGGAGACAGCAATTTCCACACCAGGGAGGTTAATTACCGTCCTGTGGTAGTTAGTAGGTTGGTAGACAGCAACCACTTAGGGTGGTGTAATTCCGTCCGTGGTTGTAGGTTGGTAGACAAGCATCCACCCAGGGTGTGGTAATACCGTCCTTTGGTGTAGGTTGGTAGACAGCAACACCCGGGTAGGTACTAACAGTCCTGTGGTAGAGGTTGGTAGACAGCAAACAAACCAGGGAGGTTACTACCGGCTGTGGTAGTGGTGGTAGGACCGCAACACCCAGGGGGAGGTAATACCGTTCCTTTGGTAGTTAGGTTGGTAAGACAGAACTCCCCAGGGTGGGTACTAACGTCCTGTGGTAAGTAGGTTGGTAGACAGCAACCAGAACCAGGGTGGTAATACCGTCCTGTGGTAGTAGGCTGGTAGACAGCAACCACCAGGGTGGTACTACCGTCCTGTGGTAGTAGGTTGGTAGGACTGCATCCACCCAGGGTGGTACTACCGTCTGTGGTAGAGTAGGTTGGTAGATAGCAGCCAACCCAGGGTCGTACTACCGTCCTGTCGGTAGGTAGGTTGGTAGACAGCAACCACCCAGGGTGGTACTACCGTCCTGTGGTAGTAGGGTTTGTAGACAGCAACCACCCAGGTGGTACTACTCCGGTCTCCAGTGGAAGTAGGTTGGTAGACAGAACCACCAGGGTGGTACTACCGTCCTGTGGTAGTAGGTGGTAGACAGCAACCAACCAGGTTGGGTACTACCGTCCTGCGGTGGTAGTTGGTAGGACAGCAACACCCAGGGTGGTACTACCGTCCTGTGAGTTGTTGGTTGGTTAGACAGCAAACCACCCAGGGTGGTAATACTCTGTGGTAGTAGGTTGGTTAGACAAGCAACCACCTGTGTGTACTACCGCTGTGGTATAGTAAGGTTGGTAGACGGCAACCTCCCAGGGAGGTACTACCGGTCCTGTGGTAGTAGGTTGGTAGACAGCAACCACTTCGGGTGGTAATTCCGTCCTGTGGGTTGTAGGTTGGTAGACAGCAAAACCACCAAGGTGGTATACCGTCCTGTGGTTAGTAGGGTTGGTAGACAATCAACACCAGGGGGGTACTAACGTCTGTGGTAGTAGGTTGGTAGACAGCAACCAACCAAGGAGGTACTACCGTCCTGGGTTGTAGAGTAGGTTGGTAGTCAGCAACACCCAGGAGGGGGTACTCCGTCCTTTGGTAGTAGGTTGGTAGGACAGCAACCACCCTGTGTGGTACTTCCGGCCTGTGTAGTAGGTTGTAGACAGCATCCACCAGGGTGGTACTACCGTCTGTTGTTGTTAGGTTGTAAGATCAGCAACACCCAGGGTGGTACTACCGTCCTGTGGTAGTAGGTTGGTAGTCAGCAAACCCACCTGTGGTGGTACTACCGTCCTGTGGTAGTAGGGTGGTAGACTGCAACACCAGGGTGGTACTACCGTCCTGTGGTAGTAGGTCTGGTAGACAGCAACCACCAAGGGAGTAACTACGGTTCCTGTGGTAGTAGGTTGGTAAACGCAAAAACCACCTAGGGTGGTACTACCGTCCTGTGGTAGTAGGTTGGTAGACAGCAAACCACCTGGGTGGTACTACCGTCTGTGGTAGATGGTTGGTAGCAGAACCACACACGGTGGTACTAAACGTCCTGTGGTAGTAGTTGGTAGACAGCAACCAAACCAGGGAGGTACTACCGTTCCTGTAGGTAGTAGTGGTTAGACAGCAACCACAGGAGGGTGGTACTACCGTCCTGTGGTAGTAGGTGGGCCCTATACAGCAAACCACCCCAGGGTGGTACTACCGTTCCTGTGTAGTAGGTAGTAGACAGCATACCACCCAGGGGGGTACTACCGTCCTGTGGTAGTAGGTTGGTAGACAACAACCACCAGGAAGTACTGCCGTACTGTGGTAGTAGGTTGGTAGACAGCAACCACCAGTGAGTACTACCGTCCTATGGGGGATAGTAGGTTGGTAGACGCAACCACCAGGGTGGTTACTTCCGTCCGGTGGTAGTAGGCAGGTGAAACAGCAACCACCCAGGATGTTTCTACCGTTCTGTGGTAGTAGGTTGGTTGACTGCAACCACCCAGGGTGTTACTACCTCTGTGGTAGTAGGTTGGTAGACAGCAACCACTCAGGGTGGTACTACGTCATGTGGGGGTAGTAGGTTGGTAGACAGCAACCCCCAGGGTGGGATTACGTTAATTGTTGGTTAGTAGGTTGGTAGACTGCAACCACCCAGGGAGGTACTACAGTCCTGTGGTAGTAGGTTATGGTAGACAGCAACCACCCAGGGTCCGTACTTACCGTCTGCGGCAGTGGTGTGGCAGCCAGCAAACACCAGGGTGCGTACTACCGTCCTGTGGTAGTAGGCTGGTAGACAGCAACCACCCAGGGTGTACTAGTCCTGTGGTAGTAGGTTGTTGACAGCACCAAGCAGGGTGGTAATTACCGTCCTGTGGTAGTAGGTTGGTAGAAACAGCAACCAACCTGGGTGGGTACTACCGTCCTGTGGTAGAGGTTGGTAGGACGCAACAACAAGGGTGGCTTACGTCCTGTGGTGTAGGTTGGTAGACAGCAACCACCAGGGATGGTACTTACCGTTCCTGTGGTAGTAGGTTGGTAGACATGCCAAACCACCCAGGGTGTGATTACTACCGTCCTGTGAGTAGTAGGTTGGTAGACTGCAACCACCCAGGGTGGTACTACCGTCCTGTGGTAGTAGGTGGTAGACAGCAACCACCCTGGGTGGTACTACCGCCTCCGGTCGAACGGTTGGTAGACAGCAACCCCAGGGTGGTACTACCTTCCTGTGGGTAGTACGTTGGTAGACTGCAACCACCAGGGTGTGGTATGTACCGTCCTGTGGTAGTAGGGTTGGTAGAACAGCACACACAGGGTGGTTACTACCGTCCTGTGGTAGTAGGTTGGTAGACAGCAACCACCCAGGGTGGTACTACCGTCTGTTGTAGTAGGTTGGTTGACAGCAACCACCAGGGTTGGTACTACCGTCCTGTGGTAGTAGGTTGGTCGACAGCAACCAACCCAGGGTGGTACTACCGTCCTGTGGTAGTAGGTTGGTAGACAACAACCACCCAGGGAATACTGGCAGTCATGTGGTAGTAGGTTGGTAGTCAGCAACCACCCAGGGAAGTACTACCCGGCTTGTGGTAGTAGGTTGGGTAGACAGCAACCACCCAGGGTGGTACTACCGTCCTTTGGTAGTAGCTTGGTAGACAGCAACACCAAGGGTGGTACTACCGTACTGTGTAGTAGGTTGGTAGACAGCAACCGCCAGGGTGGGTCTACCGTCCTGTGGTAGCAGGTTGGTAGCCAGCTACCACCCAGGGTGGTTCACCGTCCTTGGTAGTAGGTGGTAGACAGCAAACCACCCAGGGTGGTTTAACTACCGTCTGTGGTAAGAGGTTGGTAGACTGCAAACCCACCCAGGGTGGCTTCTACCCGTTCCAGTGGTAGTAGGTTGGTAGACAGCAACCACACAGGGTGGTACTACCGTCTGTGGTAGGAGGTTGGTAGACAGCTACCACCCAGGGTGGTTATACTACCGTCCTGTGGTAGTTAGGGTTGGTAGACATCAACCACCCAGGGTGGTTATACCTTCCTGTGGTAGTAGGTTGTGTAGACAGCAACCACCAGGGTGGTTCTACCGTCCTGTGGGTGTAGGGTTGGTAGACAGAACCACCCAGGGTGGTACTACCGTCTGTGGTTTGTAGGTTGGTAGACTGCAACCCCCAGGGTGGTACTCGTCCTGTGGTAGTGGTTGGTAGACAGAACACCAGGGTGGTACTTACCGTCGTGGTAGTAGGTTGGTAGAAGCAACCACCCAGGGTGTTATACGTTCCTGAGGGTAGTAGGTTGGTAGACAGCAACCAACCAGGGTGAGTACTACCGTCCTGTGGTAGTAGGTTGGTAGACAGCAAACCACCCAGGGTGGTACTACCGTCTGTGGTAGTGGTTGGTTAGCAGCAACCACCAGGGTGGTACTACCGTCCTGGTGGTAGTAGGTTGGGTATGGACAGCAACCACCCAGGGTTTGGTACTACCCGTCTGTGGTAGTAGGTTGTAGACAGCAGCCACCCAGGGTGGGTACTATCCGTCTGTTGGTAGTATGGTTGGTAGACAGCAACCACAGGGTGGTACAACCGTCCTGTGGTAGTAGGTTGGTAGACATCAACCACCCTGGGTGTACTACCATCCTGTGGTAGTAGGTTGGTGGACAGCAACCACCCAGGGTGTTTCTACCGTCCTGTGGTAAGTAGGTGGGTAGACAGCAACCACCTAGGGTGGTACTACGTCCTGTGGTAGTAGTGTTGGGTAGACAGCAACCCCCAGGGTGGTACTACCGTCCTGTGGTAGTAGGTTGGTAGACAGCAAACCACCCAGGGAGGTACTACCGTCCTGTGGTAGTAGGGTGGTAGACGCAACAACCCAGGAGTGGTACTACGTCCTGTTGGGTGTAGGTTGGTAGACAGCAACCAACCAGGGGTGGTACTACCGTCTGGTGGTACGTAGGTTGGTAGACAGCAACCACCCAGGGTGGACTACGTCCTGTGTGGTAGTAGGTGGTAGACAGCAACCACCCAGGGGGGTATACGTCCTGTGTAGTAGGTTGGTAGTCCAGCAACCACCCAGGTGGGTACTAACGTCCTGTGGTAGTAGGTTGGTAGACCAGGCACCCACCCAGGGTGGTACTTACCGTCCTGTGGTAGTAGGGTGGTAGAACAGCAAACCACCCAGGGTGGTACAACCGTACTGTTGTAGTAGGTTGGTTGACATCAACCACCCAGGGAGGTACTACCGTCCTGTGGTAGTAGGTTGGTTGACACCAACCACCCAGGGTGGTTCTACGTCCTGTGGTATGTAGGTTGGTTAGACAGCAACACCCTGGGTGGTATACCCCCCCCCGTCTGTGGTCGTAGTAGGTTGTAGACAGCAACCACCCAGGGTTAGGTTAATACCGTTCCTGGTGGTATGTTAGGTTGGTAGACAGCAACTCACCCAGGGTGGTATAACCGTCCTGTGGTTAGGAGGTGTAGACTCAACCACCCAGGGGTGGTACTACGTCCTGTGGTAGTTGGTTGGTAGACAGCAACCAACAAGGGTGGTACTACCGTCTGTAGGTAGTTGGTTGGTAGACAGCAACCACCCAGGGGGTACTACCGTCCTGTTGGTAGTCGGTTGGTAGACAGCAACCACCCAGGTTGGTACTACCGTCCTGTGGTAGTAGGTTGGTAGACAGCAACCAACAGGGTGGTACTACCGTCTGTGGTAGTAGGTTTTTAGACAGCAACCACCCAGGGTGGTACTACCGTCTGTGGTAGTAGGTTGGTAGACCGCAACCACCAGGGTTGGTTACTACCGTCATGTGGTAGTAGGTTGGGAGACAGCAACCACCAAGGGGGGGTACTACCGTCCTGTGGTAGTCGGTTGTTATAGACAGCAACCACCCAGGGTGGGTACTTCCGTCCTGTGGTAGTAGGTTGGTAGACAGCATCCACCAGGGTGTACAACCGTCCTGTGTAGTAGGTTGGTAGACATCAACCACCAGGGTAGGTACTACCATCCTGTGGTCGTAGGTTGGTAGACAGGCAACCACCCGGGAGGTTCTACCGTCCTGGTGGTAGTAGGTTGGTAGAATGCAACCACCCAGGGTGGTTACTACCGTCGTGGTAGTAGGTTGGTAGACAGCAACACCCAGGGGTGGTTACTACCGTCATGTGGTAGTAGGTTGGTAGTCAGAACCACCCAGGGTTGTACTAACGTCCTGTGGTAGTAGGTTGGTCGACAGCAACCACCCAGGGTGGTACTACCGTCCTGTGGTAGAGGTTGGTAGACAGCAACCAACAGGGTGGTACTTACGTCCTGTGGTAGTAGGGTTGGTAGACAGCAACCCCCAGGGTGGTGGTTACTACCGTCTGTGGTAGTTAGGTTGGGAGCAGCAACCATCCCAGGGTGTTACTCCGTCTGTGGTTATAGTTAGGTTGGTAGACAGCCAAACCACACAGGGTGGGTCTTACTCCTGTGGTAGTAGGTTGGTAGACAGCAACCACCAAGGGTGGTATACAGTCCTTTGTAGTAGGTTGTGGTAGTAGACAGGCAACCACCAGGGTGGTTACCTACGTCCTGTGGTAGTAGTGTTGGTAGAAGCAAACCACTACCCACAGGGTGGTACTACCGTCCTGTGGTTAGTAGGTTGGTAGACAGCAACACAGGGTGGTTACTACAGTCATGTGGTAGTAGGTTGGTAGACAGCAACACCAGGGTGGGTCACTACCGTCCTGGTGTAGTAAGTTGGGAGACAGGCAACCACCCAGGGTGGTACTACGTGCCTGTGGTAGTAGGTTGGTAGACAGCAACCACCAGGGTGGTACTACCGTCCTGTGGTAGTAGGTTGGTAGACATCAAACCACCCAGGGTCTGGTCTACCGTCCTGTGGTAGTAGGTTGGTAGATCAGCAACCTCCCAGGGTGGTACTACCGTCCTGTGGTAGTAGGTTGGTAGACAGCAACCACCAGGTTTGGTACTACGCCTGTGGTAGAGTAGGGTTGGTAGACAGCAACCACCCGGGTGGTACTACCGTCCTGTGGTAGAGGTTGGTTAGACTACTACCAACGGGATGTACTACCGGTCCTGTGGTAGTAGGTTGGCGACAGCACCACAAGGGTGGTACTACGTCTGTGGTTGTAGGATGGTAGACAAGCAACCACCAGGGTGGGTACTACCGTCCTGTGTAGTAGGTTGGTTAGACAGCAACCTCCCAGGGGAAGTACTTCCGTCCTGTGGTATAGATTGGCATACAGCAACCACCCGGGGAAGTACTACCGTTCCTGTGGGTAGTAGGTTGGTAGACAGCAACCACCAGGGGGGTACTACAGTCCTGTGGTAGTAGGTTGGTAGACAGCAAAACCCAGGGAAGTACTCGTCCTGAGGTAGTAGGTTGGTAGACAGCAACCACCCAAGGAGGTACTACCGTCCTGTGGTAGTAGGTTGGTAGACAGCAACCACCCAGGTAAGTACTACCGTCCTGTGGTAGTAGGTTGGTAGACAGCAACCACCCAGGGAGGTACTACTGTCCTGTGGTAGTAGGTTGGTAGACAGCAACCACCCAGGGAAGTACTACCGTCTTGCCAGATGACTGTGAAACAGAAACCTGTAACTGTTTTGCATGATGGTAGGATTGCTGGTTTCTTTTTT
>NW_026483899.1:0-7500 GCF_026875155.1 Cherax quadricarinatus | reverse complement strand
TAAAAAGCAGGTGGGGATATAGTTTTGGAGTGGTTGATGCAATTATTTAATAAATGTATGGAAGAGGGTAAGGTACCTAGGGATTGGCAGAGAGCATGCATAGTTCCTTTGTATAAAGGCAAAGGGGAGAAAAGAGAATGCAAAAATTAAAGGGGGATAAGTTTGTTGAGTATACCTGGTAAAGTGTATGGTAGAGTTATTATTGAAAGAATTAAGAGTAAGACGGAGAATAGGATAGCAGATGAACAAGGAGGCTTTAGGAAAGGTAGGGGGTGTGTGGACCAGGTGTTTACAGTGAAACATATAAGTGAACAGTATTTAGATAAGGCTTAAGAGGTCTTTGTGGCATTTATGGATTTGGAAAAGGCGTATGACAGGGTGGATAGGGGGGCAATGTGGCAGATGTTGCAGGTTTATGGTGTAGGAGATAGGTTACTGAAAGCAGTGAAAAGTTTTTACGAGGATAGTGAGGCTTAAGTTAGAGTATGTAGGAAAGAGGGAAATTATTTCCCAGTAAAAGTAGACATTAGACAAGGATGTGTGATGTCAACGTGGTTGTTTAATATATTTATAGATGGGGTAGTAAGAGAAGTAAATGCAAGCAAGGGTCTTGGCAAGAGGCGTGGAGTTAAAAGATAAAGAATCACACATAAAGTGGGAGTTGTCATAGTTGCTCTTTGCTGATGACACTGTGCTCTTGAGAGATTCTGAAGAGAAGTTGCAGAGATTGGTGGATGAATTTGGTAGGATATGCAAAAGAAGAAAATTAAAAGTGAATACAGGAAAGAGTAAGGTTATGAGGATAACAAAAAGATTAGGTGATAAAAGATTGGATATCAGACTGCAGGGAGAGAGTATGGAGGAGGTGAATGTATTCAGATATTTGGGAGTGGACGTGTCAGCGGATGGGTCTATGAAAGATGAGGTGAATCATAGAATTGATGAGGGGAAAAGGGTTAGTGGTGCACTTAGAAGTCTGTGGAGACAAAGAACTTTGTCCTTGGAGGCAAAGAGGGGAATGTATGAGAGTATAGTTTTACCAACGCTCCTAAATGGGTGTGAAGCATGGGTGATGAATGTTGCAGCGAGGAGAAGGCTGGAGGCAGTGGAGATGTCATGTCTGAGGGCAATGTGTGGTGTGAATATAATGCAGAGAATTCGTAGTTTGGAAGTTAGGAGGAGGTGCGGGATTACCAAAACTGTTGTCCAGAGAGCTGAGGAAGGGTTGTTGAGGTGGTTCGGACATGTAGAGAGAATGGAGCGAAACAGAATGACTTCAAGAGTGTATCGATCTGTAGTGGAAGGAAGGCGGGGTAGGGGTCGGCCTAGGAAAGGTTGGAGTGAGGGGGTAAAGGAGGTTTTGTGTGCGAGGGGCTTGGACTTCCAGCAGGCATGCGTGAGCGTGTTTGATAGGAGTGAATAGAGACAAATGGTTTTTAACACTTGACGTGCTGTTGGAGTGTGAGCAAAGTAACATTATGAAGGGGTTCAGGGAAACCGGCAGGCCGGACTTGAGTCCTGGAGATGGGAAGTACAGTGCCTGCACTCTGAAGGAGGGGTGTTAACCCTTATATATATTATATATATATATATATATATATATATAAATATATATATATATATATTATATATATATATAATATATATTTTATATATATATATCCGTGCCGAATAGGCAGAACTTGCGATCTTGGTTTAAATAGCAACGCTCATCTTGCCATATAGGACAAGTGAAAATTTGTGTATGAAATAATTTCGCCAAAATCATTCTGAAACTAACGAAAAAAATATATTTCACTGTGTTTGTTAAATATTAATTTATTGTAAACAAATCTAAAATATATTTTGTTGGGTTAGGATAAAATAAATTTTCTTGTTATAAAGGGTTTGGTAAGTTTTCTAAGATTCTTTTGGTGCAAATTAAAAAAAATCATTAGCATTAATGAAAAAATATATTTAAAACTTATAAAAAGAAAATTTTTAGAAAGACTTAACTTTAAATGAGTTCTTGCTAATTGGCCAGTTTTACCTAAGGGGGCACGACATATTATAAAAATATATATTATATATATATATATATATATATATATATTTTATATTTTATATATATTATATATGAGTAGTAGGTAATGCGGCTGGGGGGTCCCTTCCGGTTTAGGCCTTCTACAGGGGAGTCCCTTCTGGTTTTGGCTTTCTACTGGGTGGTCCCTTCCGGTCTAGAGTCTCGCTGTCCCCTTTTCAACGTATGTGTTTTACTTCCGGTTTGACCCCGACCTGGACCCCACGCGCCCCCCACACGCTCCCCCCACCCCTTGCACCCCCAACCCGCGCAACACCCACCCGCGCACCCACCCGCGGCCCCCCGACCGTAGCGCCTGACCGGCACCCTCGAAGCGCCCGCCCCCGCGCCCCGCCCCGCCTTCTGCTGCGCCTTCGCAGCGGTTCGTCCGGATTCCGCCCCGCGCCCCGAATTTTTCAGTTTTTTTTTTTTCGAATTTTATTTGAATTTTTGTGATATCCTCGCGGTCAATTTTTGAGGTTCCCCCTCTCACTTTCTCCACACCCCCAAATTTTTCTCGATAATACAAGTTTTGGATTCCCCCCTATGGGGGTTTCGAATTTCATTTGCTCTCCTCGGATCAAGGTTTTTGGATTCCCCCCTATGGGGGTTTCGAAATTCTTATGATCTCCTTATATCAAAGTTTTTCTCGATAATACCAAGACTCCATCTCCTTGGATCAAGGTTTTTTGGATTCCCCCCTCTGGGTATAAACATTCAAAATGGTCTCCCACTTGCATCCCAAATTTTTTTCGAAATCAAAGTCTCCATCACCTTGGATCAAATTTTTGGATTACCCCTCCCACTTTCACCCACCCCCCACCTCAAATTTTTCTCGATAATACCAAGACTCCATTTCCTCGGATCAAGTTTTTGGATTCCCCCCCTATGGGGTTTCGAAATTCTTATGAACTCCTTGGATCCAGTTTTCTCAATAATACAAAGTCTCCAATTCCTCGGATCAAATTTTTCTCGAAATCAGTCTCCATCTCCTCGGATCAAGTTTTTGGATTCCCCCCTATAGGGGTTTCGAAATTCTTATGATCTCATCGGATCATGTTTTTTTCCTCGATTTATACCAAGGGAACTCCATCTCCTTGGATCAAGTGTATCTACAGGTCTAAACAAGTATTCCTTTCATCAAGTCAAATGAACTAAGAAGGGTGTTTACTCGGCGGTCAGTGACGTCACACATACAAGCTGAATCTTGTCGACTTCCCTATGTCCAAGTGACGTCAAGTGATGACCTCACACATACAGGTGAATCTTGTCGACCCTTATTGTTCATTAAGTTAAATAAGGGAACACTACCTTTGGTCGTGACGTCACGCGATGACCCCCACAACAGGTTTGAATCTTGTCGACTTCACCCCCCCCTACACATTTAATATAAACATAGGGAAAACATTTTCACTCTTAACCCAGGATTATCCAAAATAATTTCACAGTTTTTTCGTAATTCCCACTAACAATCCACTAATTTCTTTTACAACACAAGTCTAGACATTATTCTCGTTGTAACTATTTTCATCTCAGGTCATCCCCAACGATGTAAACCTACCTCCTCCAACCCTCCGAACCCTCACTCTCCAACCAACACCTCACAAATTTTCACTCATAACCCCCAATTTTTTCTCGTTTTATCTTTTTAATCTGAAAAGTCACCCAACATTATATACCACTGTTCGATAAATTCACTAGTCAACAATTTTACATATTACGAAGTTAATGCACACACACTTTTACTTTGAACACCTTCTAACACTCTCATAAATCATTTGAATACTCAAAAAAATACTTTGAACTTTTCCCAAACAACACTGAAACACTTCAAGAAAAACATTTTGTATCCCAAATAAGATTTGACACTCTAATTTTTGCATTTAAACCATTTCTTAAAATTACAATCCCCCCCCAAACTCCCTCAGTCTCCGGGACTTCACAACATTATCAAAAAAAACTAACTCAAACACTTTACTTTGAACATCACCAAAAACACCATTCAATTGCCTTTGAATACTCCAAAAACATCATTCGAACACCCCAAAATAAACTCTGAATACTCTCAGAACACCTTCATAAGTACTCTTGCACATCATTAAAACACCTTCAAAAACCCCTATTGAACATTTCCAAACAACACAGAAACACTTCCAAAACCCCATTTGAGTACCCCCAATACCCCACTGAATACTACTAAAACACCACTGAATACACTCAAAAAACACCACCAAATCACCATAAACTAAGATCAACACCCACATCCCACAACCCCCAAAACCCACATACCCACATCACCCACATCACCCACATCACCACTCACCCACATCACCCACTCACCAACATCCCACAATTTTTTCTCGTTTAACTAATTTCATCAGAAAAAGTCACAAAAAAAAACCCCAACTTATATCATTTTTTTTTTTGGTATCTCTAGTTCGAAAAACAACACCACAACCCACAACACCCACAAACCCCCACAACCCACAACCCCCACCCCCCACAATTTTTTCTCGTTTTAACTAATTTCATCAAAAAAAAGTCAAAAAAAACAACCCACAACTTATAACCACTTTTTCGGTATCTCTAGTTCGACAACAACACCCACAACCCACAACACCCACAACACCCACAACCCACAACACCCACACCCCACAATTTTTTCTCGTTTTAACTAATTTCATCAGAAAGTCACAACTACAACCCACAACTTATAACCACTTTTTCGGTATCTCTAGTTCGACAACAACACCCACAACCCACAACACCCACAACACCCACAACCCACAACACCCACACCACACAATTTTTTCTCGTTTTAACTAATTTCATCAGAAAAAAAGGCACAACGACAACCCACTTATAACATCTTTTTCGGTATCTCTAGTTCGTGATGAATGGTTTGAAAAACCGACAAGTTGAAGATTGAGACACTTATGCAGCATATGGGAATCTTTATTCAGGAAACGTTTCGCCACACAGTGGCTTCATCAGTCCAATACAAAGAGGAAGGCGTAAGGAGAGGAGGAGATTGATGGACTGAACACATCGACTCCAGGTTGAGGGACTGATTACCTCATTCTCCTCCTCTCCTTACGCCTTCCTCTTTGTATTGGACTGATGAAGCCACTGTGTGGGGGAAACTTTTCCTGAATAAAGATTCCCATATGCTGCATAAGTGTCTCAATCTTCAACTTGTCGGTTTTTCAAACCATTCATCACAACTGTCAGACACTGCAGCATCATGGGATCTTGTTACAAAGAATTCTTCAACACTTGTTCAACCTTTGGACGAAGACCTACTTCGACTAGTGGATGGTACCACTATGACCCCGCCTCCGCCTGCTTCACCTCACCTCATACAGTATATAAGCCACGTCTACGGCCCTATGCTGTACATTCTACAAAAATTGATGGACTGAACACATCGACTCCAGGTTGAGGGACTGATACCCCATTCTCCTCCTCTCCTTACGCCTTCCTCTTTGTATTGGACTGATGAAGCCACTGTGTGGCGAACGTTTCCTGAATAAAGATTCCATATGCTGCATAAGTGTCTCAATCTTATCTCTAGTTCGACAACAACACCCACAAAAACACCCCCCATCCCAAAAACACCCCCAAAACCCCCATCACCACACCCCACAAAAACACAAACCCACAATATTTTTTCGTTTTAAAATAATTTCATCAGAAAGTACAACACACACAACCCACAATTTTTCTCGTCTTAACTAATTTCATCAGAAAAAGTCACGACAAAACCACAACTTATAACCACTTTTAGCATCTCTAGTTCGACAAACAACACCCAAACCCTATCAATTACAATTTTTCACATTTTTTCCCCCTTCCTTTTACTGAATCTTAAAATGTAATGCACATTCCTCTTTACATTACTAAAATTCTAATAAAATCCTCTCCATACCCATCTCCTTGTATCACATAAATTTAATATTATACTCGCATCAAATATCAATATTGCGACATGTTTCAACACCCTCCATTTTTTCCAATTATCCCTAACTTTTCATTTCTATAATTTCTTTTTAAAATATTCACACATACCTTTATTTACAGTAAAAAAAAATCTCCCCATATTCATTAAATTTCTAATAAACCCCCCCATACCCCTCTCAATCTCACCACGCATTTCTCGATCCACCCCCACCCTCTCCCACCACCTCTTCTACAAACACCCAAATCACATTTCACATCCCAAAGCTCTCATCACCCATCTCAAATTCACTAAAAATCATGAACCAAGATATTCACAAAATTCTATAACCACCCAACACACACACACACACCCACACACCAACAACACACACACCACACACACACCACACACGCACACACACACACACACACACACACCACACACACACACCCCACACATAACCTAACCTACCTACCGAACCTAAACCCAACCTAACCTAATCTAACCCAACCTAACCTAACATATCCTATCTTAACCTAACCCCACCTAACCTATCTACCTAACCTACCTATCCCCAACCTACCTAACCTAGCCAACCTAACCTACCTAACCTATCTATCCTTCTTAACCTACCTACCTAACCTACCAACCAACCTATCCTAAACTAACCTACCTATCTACCTAATCTAACCTAACTTAACCCATCCTAACCTAATAACTATCCTAACCTAACTTATCCTAACCTAAACTTATGCTAACCAAAAACCTAACCTAACTTTCTAACCTAACCAAACCTAACCTAAAACCCATCCTAACCCAACCTAACCTAACCTAACCTGACCAACCTAACCTAACCTATCCTAACCAACCTAGCCTACCTAACCGAACCTAACCCACCTAACCTAACCTATTTAACCTAACCTTTAACCTAACCTAACCTAACCTTTTCCTATCCTAACCTAACCTAACCTAACCTAACCCAACGTAACCTAACCTAAAACCTTAACCTATCTTAACCTAACCTAACCTAACCAAACCTAACCGAACCTAAAACCCAAAACCCAACCTAACCTAACCCATCTTAACCTAACCTAACCGAACCTAACCTAACCTAACCTAACTTATTCCTAACCTAACCTAGCCTAACCTATCTTAACTAACCTAGCCCAACCTAACGAAACTAACCTAACCTAACCTATCTTAACCTAACCTAACCTAACCTAACCTAACCTAACCTAACCTATCCCAACTAACCTAACCTAACCTAACCTAGCCATAACCTAACCCGACCTAACCTAACCTAACCTATCCTAACCTAAAAATAAGCCTAACCTAACCGAACCTAAACCTAACCTAACCTAACCCAAACCTAACCTAACCTAACCCATCCTAAAATTAGCCTAACCCAACCTAACTAATTGCCTTAAACCCCCAAGTATTTGCGCATGATTTTTAACCCTTCCCCCCCCCAACACCAAAATTTTAAAAAAAAAAAAATTTT
>NW_026483888.1:0-24949 GCF_026875155.1 Cherax quadricarinatus | reverse complement strand
ATGCGAATTAATTTTCCCCCATACGAAAAAATGGAAATCAAATTAATCCGGTGCACAGACACCAAAAGTATGAAAAAAAAAAATTTTACCACATGAAATTTTAATTTTAATAAACCAAACTGAAGAAGACATGCACAGTTTACATGACACTTAGCTTCATTGAAGATCTGGTGGTGATTGATGGGATGGGAGGAGGGGTGTGTGTTGATGGTCTTAGTGTTTAGAAGGGGAATCCCCTTCCATTAGGACTTGAGGTGTCAAGTCCTTTTCCGGGGTTACTTCCCTTCTTCTTTTAATGCCACTAGGACGAGCTTGAGAGTCACTGGACCTCTGTTGCCCAACATATCTGTCCATAGTGGCCTGTACCTCTCGTTCCTTTATGACTTTCCTAAAGTGTTTCACAACATTGTCAGTGTAATAGTCACAAGCAGGGCTTGCAATAGCTGTGTGAGGGTGATTTTCATCAAAAAAGGTTTGCACTTTAAGCCACATTGCACACATTTCCTTAATCTTTGAAGTAGGCAACTTCTTCAATTTCTCTATCCCCTCCTCCGAAGCAGTTCCCTCAGGTCTGGCTTCTTGCTGTTGAAGATGATCTACCAGCTCATCAGTGGTTAGTTCTTCATTGTCCTCCTCCACCAACTCTTCCACATCCTCCCTACTAACCTCACCAATATGAGCACTATTTCCAGGCATTTTTTCCTGTTTCACCTGGGTGTTAGTCAACTGTTGTGGGTCGCATCCTGGGAGACAAGATTAAGGACCCCAATGGAAATAAGTTACAGTCCTCGATGATGCACTGACTTTCTTGGGTTATCCTGGGTGGCTAACCCTCCGGGGTTAATCGTTTTTCTTCAATAATGTTTCACGTTAAGCCACACCAACATTTCACTCCACATCTTCGAATAATACAGCTGATGGTGGTTGCAGCAACAGCTCCATGTCGCAGCATTTATATCAGGGGACGCAACCCAAAGATAACAGCGCCTGGGAGGGGGGTGTGGAAGAAATTCAGGTTTAAATTCGGGGAACTGGAGCATGCACAGATCCGATTTTTAAATCAAGAGCCCCTCACCAACATCAAGGAACCTTCCTTGGGGTTTGCAGCAGCAGCTGTGGTGCAGCAAGAGCTGACTGGTCCAATTAACAAGCTGACCATGGTGCAGCAGCAGCTGACTGTGGTACAATAGTATTTATCACCCTTTTTACCACAGGGTTGGCACTAGAAGCTTTTTTTGGGCCCATGGTGGCTTATTTAGCAGTTACAAGCATTATAAATAATGGAATAATACAAAATGTATCGAATGTATGCATGCAACAGGCCACCCTGGCTTGTAAACAATGACAGCAAGGCAGGCGCTCAGGCTGGACGGACAGGTTCGGGACAGGTACAGGTTCGGGATGAGTCATGTTCAGAAACAGCTGTTGGTGGTGCAACAGCAGCTGACCGTGGTGCAGCAGCAGCTGACTGATCCAGCAACAGCTGACTAGTCCAGCAACAGCTGACTAGTCCAGCAACAGCTGACTGACTGATCCAGCAACAGCTGACTGACTGATCCAGCAACAGCTGACTGACTGATCCAGCAACAGCTGATGACTGATCCCGCAACAGCTGACTGACTGATCCAGCAACAGCTGACTGACTGATCCAGCAACAGCTGACTGACTGATCCAGCAACAGCTGACTGACTGATCCAGCAACAGCTGACTGACTGATCCAGCAAAAAGCTGACTGACTGATCCAGCAACAGCTGACTGCTGATCCAGCAACAGCTGACTGACTGATCCACAACAGCTGAACTGCGACTGAATTATCCAGCAACAGCTGATGACTGATCCAGCAAAAGCTGACTGACTGATCCAGCAACAGCTGACTGACTGATCCAGCAACAGCTGACTGACTGATCCAGCAACAGCTGACTGACTGATCCAGCAACAGCTGACTGACTGATCCAGCAACAGCTGATGACTGATCCAGCAAAAAGCTGACTGACTGATCCGAACAGCAGACGTCAGAAACTGTGACTGATCCAGCAACAGCTGACTGACTGATCCAGCAACAGCTGACTGGCTGATCCAGCAACAGCTGACTGGCTGATCCAGCAACAGCTGACTGGCTGATCCAGCAACAGCTGGCTGATCCAGCAATAGCTGACTGATCCAGCAACAGCTGACTGACCCAGCAACAGCTGACTGACCCAGCAACAGCTGGCTGATCCAGCAACAGCTGAATGTGGTGCAGCAGCAGCTGACTGATCCAGCAACAGCTGACTGGTCTAGCAACAGCTGATCGTGGTGCGGCAGCTGACTGATCCAGCAACAGCTGACTGGTCCAGCAACAGCTGATCGTGGTGCACAGCAGCTGACTGATCCCGCAACAGTTGGTCCGAAAGCTGATCATGGTGCAGCAGACTGACGTAGCAACAGGTGATGGTCCAGCAACAGCTGATGGTCCGCAACAGCTGAGTCCAGCAAAGCTGATCGTGGTGCAGCAGCAGCTGACTGATCCAGCAACAGCTGACTGGTCCAGCAACAGCTGACCATGGTGCAGCAGCAGCTGACTGCGGTATGATATTATTTCTCACCCTTTTTACCACTAGAAGCTTTCTTGGGGCCCATGGTCACTTATTTTGCAGATGAAATCACCAAAAATGC
Source organism: Cherax quadricarinatus (assembly GCF_026875155.1). Lineage (NCBI taxonomy): Eukaryota > Metazoa > Arthropoda > Malacostraca > Decapoda > Parastacidae > Cherax > Cherax quadricarinatus. The sequence goes on along the minus strand of NW_026483888.1, from coordinate 22,294 downwards.
TGTAATAATACGAAATGTTCCGATTGTATGCTTGGATGTTACCGCGGAGGCTGGCTTGTAAACAATGCCACCTGCAGAACATGTGAGGCTGGCTCAGGCCGCACATTAGATGCGTCTAGGATGAACAGCGTTGAGCGAGTTTTTTAGCTGTATGCGGTGCAAAATTTTAGTGATAAAATGTATCGGTATGCGGATTTAACGTTATGTGGTGCCAACAGTATGCGAGGGTCCACTGTATATCAATGATCTTGATAAAGGAATTACTAGTGATATGAGCAAATTCGCTGACACAAAGATAGGTAGGATAATTGATTCAAACGTAGATGTTAGGGAACTTCAGGAGGATTTACACAAACTCTATTCTTGGTCAGAAAAGTGGCAGATGCAGTTCAATGTAGATACATGCAAGGTTCTGAAGCTCGGGAGTGTCCATAACCCTAGCACTTACAAGTTAAATAATGTAAAACTTAGCCATACAGATTGCAAAAAGGACTTGGGGGTTATGGTAAGCAACCTTAAACCAAGACAGCAATGCCTAAGCGTACATAAGAATGGAGGAACACTGCGAAGGCCTACTGGCCCATGTGAGGCGGTCCTTATCAAAACGACCTCTACCCAAAGCTACCCAAGAAATAACTCCCGTACCCAATGACACCAATTAAACCCACCCCCTCCCACTCATTAATTTGTCCAGTCTCTTCTTAAAGCTACCCAAGGTCCTGCCTCTATCACCCCACTGGGAAGACTGTTCCACGCATCTAAACTCTATTAAAAAAACCCCAGTACTTACCTATGTCCTTTCTAAATCTGAATTTAATCCAACTTAAATCCATTATTTCTGGTTTTTTCCCTGGTTCGACACCCTAGTAACTTTATTAATATCTCCCTTGTTTATGCCCGTCATCCTTATACACTTCAATGATACCTCCCCTCATCCTACGCCTCTCCAGAGACTGGAGATTTAAGGCTTTAAGTCTATCTTCATACGGGAGGTTCCTTACACAGTAAATCATTTTGGGTCATTCTTCTTTTGTATGTTCTCTAATGAGTCTATATCCACCCTGTAGTAAGGGACCAAAACTGAGCAGCATAATCTAAATGAGGCCTCATTTAGTGATTTTATAGAGCTGTAAAAATAACTTTTTGGACTTCTGTTACTTATACTTCTTGCAAAATCCAAGTAATCTGTTGGCTTTGTTGCGCACACTAAGGCACTGCTGTCTTGGCTTTTAGATTTCTGCTTACCATGACCCCCAAAGTCTTTTTCACATTCTGTATGATCAAGCTTCTACTTAACCTGGATTATAGCTTCGAGGGTTATTTTCATTACCAAGGGCAAGTACCTTACACTTATCCACATTGAAATTCATCTGCCATTTTTTTTGACCAAGACATTAATTTGTCCAAACGTCCTGGAGTTCATTGATATCCTCCTCAGAGTGAATTATACGGCCTATCTTTGTTTTCATCAGCAAACTTACTCACGTCACTCGTAATCCCCTTTATCAAGGTCATTAATGTAAAATTTTGAACAAGAGAGGGGCCCAAAACTGATCCTTGTGGAGCGCCACTAGTGACTAATCCCCATTCAGATTTCACTCTATTAATAGTAACACTCTGCTTTCTATTGTAAGCCATGCCTGTATCCATGCTAGAACTTTACCTCCTATACCATGAGCTGCCCCTTTTCTTAAGAGTCTCTTGTGAGGTTTCTCTATCAAGGTTTTACTAAAACCCAAATAAGTAATTTATTCCTTATCACTGTCAACTGCCTCAAAGTTTTTTGAAGCGTCATAAGTTTTCAGGCAGAACGACCTCTCTGAATCCAGCTGGTTCATTTATCAAGTTGTTCTTAAAGGGTGTTTGAAAATGTCAGCTAAATTGATTCTAATAACTGCCCCCTATAGATGTCAGGCTTTTGGGGGAAATTTAAAGAAGGGATTTTCCCCCTTTTGAATATAGGAAAACAGCTCATGGGGTCCAGGGGATTTTTTTGTTTCATTTTGTCATCTTTTTAAATGACCATGTCCCTCGTGACAAAATATTATTTAAATTTAAATTTATCGGGAAACAAAAAATTTGTTAATTACTGGAATCTCTTTTACTCCCCTTGCAAAAACGCAAAAATAGGGCAAATGTTTAAAGGGATTTATATCAAAAAAGTGAAGCATAATCCAGAGGTATACTGCAGTTTTATCATCATTAAAAGGGCCTCACCTAGATTTTCAGCTTTTCTGGTCTCCATTTACGAATGGACATAAATTCGTTTGAAAACATTCACCGAGGTGACAAAATTAAACATAGCATAAAATCTTCCTTTAAAGAAATTGGGGGACTTTTAAAATTACATTCCTTGTTAGAGAAGAATGAGGGGAATGACGAATGTTAAGTGGAAGAAGGTAAATTATTAAGGGGAAAATTAATAATTTTAAAGGATATTCTCCAAGGGGAAAAAACCTGCAATAATGGATTTAAATTTGATCAGTTTAGATTTAGAAAGGCTAGGAAAGTATTTTTGGAATAGGGTAGTTGATGAGGGGAACATTTCCTTTTTGGGGTTATTGAGGTGGCTTAAGGTAGCTAAATTTAGGTTGGTAAATGTATGAGTGGGAGGGGTTGGTTTGGGGACTTGCAAATGAGGGGATAGGTTGTAGCCCTTTTTTCTTGGGGAGCACTGAAATTGGGTTGAGCAATGTTTGTTATGGGAGGGACTTAAAGGACCTCCGTAGGGCCAAAAGCTGCTGCATGTTCCTCCCTTTCTTATTTTTTATTTGTCAATTATTCGTCAATTTTGTGTTTTTGCTTTTGTCTGTGTCGTTTCTTTGTCTTGCTTACTGTCTGCCTGTCCGTTCAAAACCAACTTATTACCTGATGACAAAATACATCGGAACCAAACGAGGAAAATGCTTTTTTCTGTCTCATGTACTAGCCTTATATCCCAAGCAATAGTTGCATTTTTTGGATTTTTTGGGTTATCCAAAGTAATTTAAAATATGTAAAATAACATTTATGTGTATCAATTCAATTCAAATTTTTTGTTCTCTATAAGGATTAAAATCGAGTTTACAGAATTTGGTTATTGTGTGTTTAATGAGTAAAAATTTGATTACGAGTGCCCACTAAAACCCCCTAGCATGTTGGGCATTTGGGCAGACAATTTAATTTTTTTTTTAAAATATTACAAATTAGATTAATTTGGTATTATGGAAAAGGGCCTAAAACAGTTAGGATTTTAGCAATTAAATGCTTTTGTTTTGGCACAGTACATTTTTTCAGTATTGGGGTATCAAGGACATTATTTTAGATGGAATTAATTTTTGTTTTGGCAAATGGTGAGTGAGTGTAAGTGGTAAACCCACCGGTGATATTCGGCAGTTAGTTGATGGGGTGTATCAGGGAGAAAGTGTTTTCTAATGGATTTTTTGGGGTGATAAATGTATCTGCAGTTCTAGAGTTCCAGGTGGGTGTTCCAGTTTTAGGCCTTTGAATACATTGAATTTTTGAAAAGGGTTTAGTCGGACATGGGAATGTCAGAGAGATGTTTGTTCGGTGTTATGCCTGTGGGTTCTGTCCAACTATCAAGAAAGCTTTTGGTCGGGTTGATATTGGAGTTTAAGGTCCTGTAGATGTAGTTTACAGTGCAAGTGTGGATGTACTGAACAGGGGGGAAGTTTAGATCTAGAAGGGGGGGGGGTGTTGCCAGGGGGATTTTTGTGATTTTTTTTACTGCGGCTTTTTTTTGGGTTTTATTGGCTTTAGGTGGTTGCTGCGGGGTTTATCCCCAAGCACAAATAGCATAGGTGAGGTATAAAATAAATGAGGGGGTATGGTGAGAAGGGCAAATTTGCGGCACGTAGTAAGTATCTTTAAAGGGGGCCCAAGTTTTGGATACTTTTTTGGTTGTGTGTTTTGGTATGGGTGCTGAAAACGGTTGTTGTTAAGGTAAGGCCCAAAGGAATTTTGCCCCCATTATGTTGGATTTAGGGGTGGGATCTTAATGTTAATTTGGGGCACTCCTGCTCTGACCAAAATAATATAGTAGGGGTTTTACAGTGTTAAGCATAAGTTTATTGGCTTCATCCAAGTTGATATTTTGATCAGCTCCTCGTTAACAATGGTTTTGAGGGTGGCAAGATTAGGGTGAAGTGCGTAAGTCGTGTCGTCAGCAAAGAGAATGGGTTTTTAGGTTTGGGGTTTGTTTGGGGTCTTGTGTTTTGAGGGGAGCGGGGACAAGGACCTTCCCTGGGAAAAATCCAGTATCAAGTGGCCGTTTGTTGATGCTGTGTCTTTAAAGGTGACATACTGATACCTATTAGAAGGTAAGATTTTAAATAAGAAGGCATGGCCTCTTAAAATGTAATGGGCAAGTTTGTGGAGTAGGGTCGGGGTCTACGTGTCAAAAGCTTTTCTTAGGGCAATTAAAAAAACCCAGTGGATATTTCCCTTTTTTTCCAAAAACTGTGTAAAGCAGATCTAGCATTTTTATGATTGCATCATTATGCTTTTATTTTTTTGAATCCCAAAATGGCAGGGGTTGAGTATGTTTTGTGCCGTTTAAAAAGAAAATATCTCCTGTGCATTTTTCTCAAAGATTTTTGGTAGAATAGTAAGTTTATATTGGCCCCATAGTTGTTTAAGTCTGTAGGGTCACCACCTTATGTTTGGTGTAACCTTGCCATTTTAGTGTTTCGGGAAGGTGCTATTTCTAGTGACTTGTTAAAAAGTAATGAAATAGATCAAAAGGAATGGGCCGCCGCTTTTTTACAGTAAGGGGGGACATGGACAGATTTATTATTATTTTTTTGCTTTATAATCTGGTGATTCCTGGGCTCGTCGGTACAAGATTGAAGGAATTTGGGAAAATTTCCCCTTTAGGTCCCCCCAGGGCATTGGTATGTGGGATTTTATTGGCAGATTTTCCTATGGTTGAAAGAAGTCGTTTTTTTGTTCTGGTCGTGGGATGTGTGGTGTTTTTTTTGGTTTAGTTTGAAAATATTCTTTGGTTTTTTTTTCAGTTTTGGGTCCCCGAAACTGAAGATGTTTTCCAGGTCTTTTTTTTATTTCCTCTAGTGTCGCAAACTACTGGAGTAGTATAGTTGTTTTGGGTTTTTTTTACTTTGGTGAAACTGATGAATAGTGTTTAAGAAACTTTGTGTATTAAGCCCTGTCTATATTCTTTTTTATATTGGGTTTTTGTTTAATGGATTTTTGAATGGTGCTGGTTACCATGGGCAACCAACCCTTTGTTTGTGACTGTTTCGTTTTTTAAAGGACCCAATTTTTTTTTTTTCAAGAATTTTTTAAAAAATTTTTTCCCCCGAAATAAAACCATTGGGCCGGGAACTTTCCACAACACCTACACAAAACCATTGGGCCTGTCTGGAGTCTAATGGACTTTTTTTTACAGGGTGGTTTAAAAATGTTTTTAAAGGGGAAGGGGGGGGGTCTGTATTTCTTCGTGATTTTCCCGATTTAAGGGGGGTGTAATTGGCCATATGTGGGTTTTTAGGTTGACTTGTCTCGTCAGCCTGGTTGTTTGTTATTGTTGGTATGAGAAGTGTTTTTCATATTGTTGATGAAATCAGACGGCTGTCTCGTATGCAAAGTTGATGTTAAATTTCCCAAAAGAAAAGGTGGTGCTTATTCATTTGTCTTTTGTTATTATGATTTTAAATTTCTCACTGAATTTGGGGGTGTTTGTGTGAGGTATGGTAAATGGCACCGTTTTTTTAAAGGTTTTTAAGGTTTTTTACAGTAAAATTAGCAAAAAGTATTCCCCAATTCACACAAAGCAAGTGGTGCAAATTAAAAGATAATTGGTTTTAGGTAATAATTGAAATCCACCCCCAAGGGTTTGGTCTGCATTGTGAATTGCGTGTATCCTAGTAGAGGGAGATATCTTTTGCCCTTTTAAGCCAGGTTTTCAGTAAAAATAATGCAGGAAAAGGGTGTTTTAGGTTTAAAAAGGAGTGCCAGGGGTCATCAAGTGTTTGCTTAAGGACCTGTTTTTGTAGTTAAGAACTGATAGACTTTTACATTTTTTAGGATAGTGTGGCTTTTGATGCTGTGTAAAAAAGGCGTTACTTTCCAATAGGTTTTGATTGGGAGTCAGATTATGGAGGTTTAGATCAGGGTCAACGTGATCAATCATCTTCTAGGTTTATATTATGGTTATTTACTATCCTGGTTGTAGTTTGCTTGAGTTCTAGTACTGATATCTGTAGTGGTGGGAAGTTTGGACACGTATATAGCTAGAGTATTTTGGTGACATAAAAACTGACGGTGACGACAATGAAATGGACTAAATATGACAAAAGAGGGACCGGCATTCAAGTACCAGAACCTGTGCCAGACGTGAATGACATGAGATGTTTTCCACTACAATGAAATAACTGACCTCCATATCAACTGCACCAGTGTTTAACGGGAAGACAACATGGCAGAAAACCTGATCAACTAAATCTCCAAGGAAATGACAGGTCTGTAGGACTTTTTTCTTCAGTGCCAAACGAGGGAAAGAATTGATCAGCATTTAAACATGGCTGACCGGCATCCAATCAGCCGCTACTGCCATGACTGTACAACTAGCGAAGTGAAATTCTAATCTTTACTGACGTTCATATGTTGACTGTGGCATATATCTGTACCGCCTTCATATCACTCTGTACCAGTGCTAACGAAGAGGGAAAACACAGGAGACATCGTTCAAATCAACAGTACAAAACCTCCAAGGTTATAGGTCGGATATCCCTCAGTGCCAGTCGTGAGAAAGAAGTGAATAGTTAAACAGTCAAGGTATAATGTTTTAGTAAAGCTGACATATATTAAGCTGACAGTGTACAGTGGAGAGAATCATTAGAAGAAACGCTAAATTTATCTATAAACTAAAAGGAAAGTCAGTTGTAGGCGTGGCGTTACTCCCCTCAGTGTTTTAATAAATGGCTGAGCTGAGTCAGCAGAACAGGTCAGGCAGACTACAAAACACCACACAACCCCCGATAAATGGATTGAGGTGGATTTGGAAGGATAAAAACCATGGATTAACCTTTCTGATCTACAGAATGGAAAGGACGTTAGAGTTAATTGGTGAAGCCAGACTGTGATTGTATGATGGGAGGGGAGTGTGTAATAAGGGTTAATCTGTAAGGGTCTGTGTGAAGTTAAGGGTAAAGTGAGCAGTGAAGAGGGTTTTGAAGGGGAAATTTTACTAGTAATTCAGGTGGTGATTGCATAAAGCAGATACCTAAGTGTATACTGGGACTGGAAAAGATAAAATAATATTATTGTATATGAGTAGAAGAGCGAAGAGTGAAAATGGCAAGGGATTAGGGGGGTACAGGCTGCCATAATTATATTTATATTTCTTCAATTCCATGAAGAAGAAATCAGTCATGGGGGATGGAAAAGGTTAATGGAGTAAACACAGCGCCCTGGAAGTAAAAGCCCAACAGTTGCATCCTACCAGAAAGTAATGTCACTATCGCCACAAGGTATGGCACACCGCATACCCAAACAAAAAAACAGTGGCACACAGATCTCTCGATTGTAGCCGCTCTTAAGTGGTGATATCCAAATTAATCCAGGACCTCCAACTATTGTGCAGAGGCAAAACAGACAGATAAATGACGGCGAGAATGACGGTCTAGCCCAGTAGCTAGGAATGATAACCTTAACTCATATGTAATGCATAATAGGTCAATGTGAGACAATACAGCCATTATTATCTCATAACTACCAAAACAGGTGTGCATACACTGTACTAAGTCGCATGAAAAAGAAAAGCACCTTATGTAAAATGTGTAAGGGGTGGGTGCATGTGGATGTATGTGTACAAAGTTATAGGCAACAGTGCCAAGAATTCATTTTGTGTGTAACAATGCACTTTGGCAGTTAACCTTTAGCAGTGATGACATTTGATTGTACCTAAATTTTCAATACAAATGACCCATGCCATATATTGATGATTATGATTGTTTTATGAATACAGGCCTTTCACTTTATTCATGTCATGCAAGATCATTCTTCCTAAATTGGCAGAGATTAGGATTCTTAGCTACCAAAATATAGGGCGGCAGTTCATAACCATCTCTGAATCTTGGTTGGATGATACGGTTGAATGACGACGAGGTCAAAATAGTATGAGTTACAATATAAAACGCTTAGATAGGAACAGAAGGGTGGTGGAGTATGTGACCTACATTAGAAATGGACTTAGCTTACAAACCCAAGACCGTTGATTTAAATAACAAAAAACTGGAGGATTCTATGGTTTGCAAGTTGTGCTTCTAAGGCCAAAACCCATCTTAGTAGGATACTAGATACCGCCTCCTACCCAGGACCAGTTCTTTATGAGACTTTTCCCGAGTTTGTCCGGAGTTGAAAAACAATTGCGAGACAATAATACTGTGGCGAAATTCAATATCTTCTGTTTTCTCAGCAGCAAAATACGGGGCTATGCAAAAGGTATAAGCAAATTCTAGGATTAAATAGTTACACTCAACTTAATTAATACTCCAACCGGATCACACAGTCTCAGACACCCTAATTGACCACAACTTTGTAACCGCTTCTGAGAACATTAGTCAGTCAGCGTCTTACCACAGGTCTTAGTGATCATTTCATCATTTACTGCTCCAGGAAAATCACTAGGGATGGGCACTAGGCCTACCCAGGACAATAAAAATGAGGTCAACTAGAAACTACAGTAAAGTAAACCACTGGTAAATAGGCTACACAATTGTGACTGGACAGAGATAACAAGTTGCACGGACGTAAACGATGCCTGGGAAAAATTCAAAACAATGTTCATACCATTCTTGATAATATTGCACCAGTTAAAGAGGTTAGGATTCAAAACAAAGAACTGAACCTGGATGAATATACCGAGATATTAGATAATATGAAATTATGAGCCAGCTGCTTAAAAAGATTTAAAGCAAAACAGACAGGATATTGCAGCACTAAATGAAATTCCAAGGGTGAGAGAACAGAGTACAGCGTCTTATAAAAGGAGCAAAGGCAAAGCACTACTGCTCGAAAAATTGAAGAGTTTAAGCATAACCCCAGAAAGCTTGGCAAACAACTAAAACAGTTGGGGTTACCATAAGCAGTAGATAGGTTAACCATAGTACTCACTATCGTTAATGAGGTATGCCACGAAACTTCTAAGGTGGCAAATTGCTTGAATTCATATACCAATACTGGTGCTCAACACTAGTAAGTAAACTACCAGCTGCATCAAATACCCTTTAACACAGACTCTGATAAGTTTCAATAATTCTTATACAATAAAGGGGTAACCCCAAAACAGTTGTAACTAGTATGTGTAATCTCATGTCTTAAATCAAAAAGAAACTAAGCAGGTTAACCCAACTTAAGAGCACAGGCCCTGGATATCATCCGTCTAGTTCCTAAAAGATGGTCTGCTTCTGAACTGTCAATCCCTATTGCTCACATAATAATCTATCATCACCAATATACCGTACCGGAGGGGTTCAAGGAGGCCAGAGTTTACTCCTATCTTCAAGAAAAATGTAGGTTGATGTAAGCAATCTATAAGGCATGTTAGTATACTCAGTATAATATCTAAAATTCTAGAGGGGCGGAGTATTCTCAAGTTGTTAAGTACCTTAATGACAACAAACATTCTCCATATCTATCAATGGGCTTTAGAAGATCCTACTCAATCGGACACCTCACCTTACTTATCTGATGGGATTACCTGAGAACCGAAATGTCAAGGGGAACCCTCATAGGTATGGTAACCTATAGACCTGCAAAAGGCCTTCGATACTGTCAACACAATTTATTATGTAATAAACTTCAAGCTATCGGTATGGTTCTGTAGACTGGTTTAAGTCCTACCCTTAGCAACAGTAGACAAATAGTCAAAAATCAACAAAACAGAATCAGAACCCCTGGCCGATAAATATGGAGTTCCCCATAGGTAGTATTCTGGGTCCCTTATTTTTTCTTTGGTTATGTCAAAGATATGCCTATCAGGTGTCAAGTGCAAAACTCCTACTGTATGCAGATGACAGTGCTCTGTTATGTCAGTAAAGACAACAAGATATTGCTAATGTTTTAACACTGGAAACTGGAGTCCTGCCAGCAAATGGTTAGTAAGACAACAAACTATCTTTCCCTAGGGAAAACTGAAGCCATCTCTTTGGCACGAAATCGAATGAGAAGGGTAAATAATTTTACATGTTCAATGTAATGGGGAGCCATCACTTTGGTTTCATCAGTAAAATATTTGGGAGATCCCCTTTGACCCAGCATGTCAGCGAGAATGATAGGAAACAGTGTAGTAAGAAAGCGATGCCAGAATGAAGTTCCTGTATAGACATGCACAGAGTCTACCTACTGAGGCTCGCAGGACCTATGTCTAGCCCTTATTACAATGCCATATGGATTCGCTTGCTCTTTGGTACTCTGCCTGACATTAAAACTGATAAAGATAGACTGCAAATCGCCCAGAACAAAATCGTAAGATTCTTCCTGGGGTCTGGGACCAAGAGAACATGTAGCCAGGATGAATTACTGCAGTTGGATATGTGATTGTTGATAGGGACAGAGTAAAACAACTGAAGCTAAATCATGTTATAAATTGCTCAAAAACAATGTTCAGAATATCTTGCTGTCAATTTTGTCAAGGTTGGGAAACCAAAGCAAATCAGAGGACTAGAGGGAGAGAGCACAACTTTATGTATCACAGTCAGTGGCCAGGATTCAAACACCTTTCTATTGTACAGCAATAAAGGAATGGAAACAGACTGCCCGCACATGTCAAAGCCAGTCATGCTTGAACCAGTTCACAGAAGAGTGCTCACAAAAGGTGTCTGATGAATTGTAGCTACAGAAGGGGAGGGGAATGATTTTCTATTTTTTAGCTTAGTACGTGTAAATTTTACCTTATTCCTAGTAATGACCCCTCGTATTGTTAGATAAAGTCTTAATGACCTTGGTGTAGTAGACTAGTCTTTTTAGTATGATAATAAGATGTTATCTTATTGTAGAATAATAAGAAATATTATAATCTTTATATTATAATATTAAGGTAAAAGGACCCCAATGGAAATAAGTCACTTGTCTGACTTTTTTGGCGTTATCCTAGGTTCTCTAACCACACATGCTGCTATGTATGATAATTCTATTTTTTATGTATAACTGGAATTTGCTGTATACCTGAATAAACTTACTTACTTACTTATAATAGAGCTATTAGTCACTAATACACATAATGAAGGTGATGTTGTCTATGTGTTGTGCGGGAATGAACTAAAAGTATACAACTTGGTATAAAACTAGTAATATAAAATTGAACAAATTAAAAATAGATACATGACTCTCACTTATAATTGCACTAGGTTAATATAATGACTTTTGTGGAAGTCTATGTTTGAGCTAGAATGAGCTATAGTACAAACTAGGTTTAATCTAATAATATAAAAATACAAATTAAAATAGCACCAGTCTCTCACTAGTAATTGCACTCTGGTCTAATATAGTGGAATTTGGTTTTGACTATGTATTGAGCTACAATGAGCTTTAGTACAATGAGTTTAATGTAATAATATAAAAAAGGCACAAGACTCTCAATTGTAATTGCACTAAGGTCTTATATAAGTTGTTACACGAATTAGAGTTATAACTGATTTAAATTGACAGGAATAAAATTACACAAGTTAAGGTAGCAAAAGAATATTAAAAAAAAAATGATATAAAATAAAATGGGCATTGACTTGGTTATAATATGCTAGTAAGATGGTAGACAGGATAATATAAAGTTGTAGTTGAAAATACTAGTTTTAAAAATGTATGAATAAAAATGGTCAATAAAGAAGTTTACAATAAGTTTGGTCAAATTAGTTAGAGCAAATGTGGGCAATTAATAGGCGATTTTAGATAATAAAATTAGGCAATTGAGGTACATTTCTTAGTGAGTAGACTTTATTGAGGACAAGTTATGGTTTAGTTTATAATAAAATAAGATAGACAGTGATGTGGTAAAGTTATAAAAATGTGATAGATTCTGTTGATATTAAAAACACAATTAAGACCGAGGTAGACATGGTCGTTGAATAAACAGTGGCAATCAAAAGTAGTTGGGGTATTAGAATTTTAGGGGGACACAAATTTATGACAGAGATAGAGACAGAGACAGAATATGACAGAGAAAGAGACAGCCTGAGGGGGTTTTGCTCGTGTCTAGTGCGTAATAATGAATAGTTTAAGCCATATTTTGATATATATATGAAGGCGTTGTGAAGCATATTATGAGTGCACCATGCAATTGAAAAAAGTGCAAAAAATAGACAAGTTACAGTCGTTTCTGCCCTTTTAGGTGCAGTTTTATGTTTCGGGTATTTTAAATATTTCCATAAAACTTGGTAGTTGTATTATGAATTCAGTTAATGGTCTGGGTGTGTACAGAACGTTTTTATTGTCCTTCCAGATCATAAGAAATTGTTCTACGGTGAGTCCTCCAAGGATAAGTCGAAATTTGTCTGTATTTGGATGATAGTGATCAAATCACGACCCAGATGACCTGGAAGTGGTGGAAATGATGATGAATACTTGCCACAAGATGCAGAGGTGCCAACAGATGAGGAGGAAGCTATGCCACCATCCAAAAAGAAGAAATTGAACAAGAAGAAGATACTTGCTTACATGCAAGTATTGCAGCAACAAGAATAATCATGTCACATCCTCATTTTCCTGTGCCACATGCAAAGTAAACTATCCATCAAGATGGATAGAAATTGTTTCATTAAGTTTCATTGCAGAAATTAGTGATGTAAAAGGATTGTTCTTTCTCAGGGAACTCAGGAATATTTCATTTGTAAGTTGTATCCCATTGCAATGTGTCATTGTTGATAAGTAGTTCCTATTTCTATTTTTTAACTGCTTACAAATTGTTCAGAAACCAGTTCCATTTTATGTTTTTTATATTGTCTACTTGTATAATAAATTTAAAAAATATTTATTTGTTTTTTTTACAACAATTGCAACCTTGCAACATTCTAATTGTTATAACCCCAAACCGGCAGGACTGAATATACTCGATCTTCGAATATCTGCAATTGCCCGAGATGTTACTTTCACAACTCCGTTTGGATGGTCTCAGTGACCTTACATCGAGTGGCTCTATCTCCTCATACAAAATTACTTTCAAAATCCGCATTTTAGTCTGCCTTGCCCTCTGAAGGGTTAAGGGTCAACCTGCTCAATTCAACATTGTTTAAACCCCTTGACTGTTGCAACCCCCAATCTGAGGTGTCTCCTGGTATCACAAAAAAAAAAAAAAATCTTATGAAATGATAGAGAATCTTTTCCCGATTGTAATGACACCAAAAAAAAAACTAAATTTGATGGAAAACTGACGGAATTACGCTCTCGCGAAGTTAGCGACCTCGGCGATATTTACAAATTGGAGATTTCGCCCACTTTGAACCCTATTTTCGGCTAATTCCATTTTTCCCTGTCGACTAAACTCATAGCTATTTCTTTAGAACATCATTTTTTCTATCGATTGAGTACAAGAAACTCCCCATTTACCAATTTCAACTACCCAATAACGTGGTCAGAAATTTGCAATTTGGCCAATTTCATGAAAATTAAAAAATATGACAATTTCAAAATAAGGTCCAGAATGAACAATGCAGACATAACCAGCTCTAAAATAACATTTTCTTTGTTCATCAGTCATGTCTCCAGGCCCCTCTGATATTACTCTTGCTTTCTATTTTGAATTTTTATTCAAACAAAAAATAGAAGATTTACTATCATGCAGACTACTGCAATACTGTAATAATTGTGTAAATAACATCAACCATTCATGACTGCATATTAGAATGGCTAGTTGGACATTTATTGGACAATGACATCATTTGTTTACTTTTGAACATCGGCAAAAATCAAACATTTCCCCTACTTTGAGCTCCATTTCCAGGTTCTTTTTATAGTAAAATCAATCAAAATCACCTCTATTTCTATAATATGTTTTCCATTTCTATCAAACGAGACCAAGAAAACGAGAATACAACCATAAATACTATACAAAAATATATCACAAAAGTCGGCATTTTAATTAAAAAAAAAAACGGTCGGAGTTTTTTTTTTCTCATTATGCACTGCGTGCTCCAGGATTTTTTTAATATGGTGCACACTGACCACACAGACCATTCTCTCATATGTGGGCCTACCAGCTTTCTCCTTCTTGATTTGATGGCCGCTAGAATTTATGAGTATATATATACGTCAAACACGGTACCTCATAAGACGTATATATACGGCCGCGACAGTCAAAGGGTTAAGGATATACAAACATTTTTATTTTTCAATCAACTGCATGTATGTTTGCATAATTTTGGTTTCTTTCACCAGAAAATCCATTACACAAATTAGAAGCAGTAATAGAGGAAGTGCAAATCTATATACTTGACTAATGATTTTAACAGAGTTGTTTAAATTCGGGTTTAACATCTCAACCTCCATTCACATTAGTGTGCTGTATTGGATTTCCAAATTTCTTTCACTGTCATATCTATTCTTGAATTCATCCTCTACATGGGTATGGAAATGGGTACGTACTGGTATAAACACGACAAATAGAAAACTTGCACAAGGGGTGTAGAAGGGTTTAAATTACCATGTATACATGTCTAATCTCCTGGGGAGTATTACTTACGTCGATACATTTCTCTCTCTACAGTGTCTCTGTTCTCGCATTCCAAAATGTGTGCCTGGAATCCTGAAGTAGGAACTACGTGTGTTGCATTGAATGGGCACACTTTCATATCTGCATTTGGATAATTCTGTAAAGATATTAAATAAATATATCATTAATATGAACTGTAATAAACGGTGTAAACATGAAAAACAGGAAACATTCTACATACATAAATGCTGTATTATAAGTATAGTAGTAATGAACAATATTCTTAGGAAGCATGGTAAAGAATTTTTAACCCTATAAAAATTTCTTTCATAACATTAAAATAGCTCTTTTAGTTATTAACCCTTTCAGGGTCGAGAGGCCCTCTCCTAAACTTGTTCTCTCAGGATCGAAAATTTTTCAGAAAAAAAAAAAAAAAATCTTATGAAAAGACAGAGAATCTTTTCCCAGTCATAATGACACTAAAACTATGAAATTTCATGGAAAACTCACGGAATTATGCTCTTGCCAAGTTAGTAGTCTCGGCGATGTTTACGAATTGGCAATTTCGCCCACTTTGAGCTCTATTTTCGGCAATTCCAGTGTACTACTCGACAAAAATCATAACTATTCACTAGAACTCCATTTTTTCTATCGAATGAGTACAAGAAACCACCCATTTACCGATATCAACTATCCAATAAAGTGGTCAGAAATTAGCAATTTTGAAAATTCAAACAAATTTCAAAAGATGCCAATTTCCAAACAGGGTCCAGAATAAACAAGACAAAACATTCCTGGCACTAAAATAACATTTCCTCTGTTCATTAGTCACGTCCCCAGGCCCATCTTACATTTCTTTTGCTTTCTACTATGAATTTTCCTCACAAAAAATAGAAGATTTACTGTTATGCAGACTATTGCATTAGTGTAGAAATGGTATAAATAATATCAGCACACTTTTAGAAGAATATCAGACTCACCAGTTGGTGTGTACTGGACACGTGGCATGATTTGTTACTTTTGAACTTCGGCAAAAATTAAACATTTCTTCTACTTTGAGCTCAATTTCAAGGTACTTTTCATTAAGAAACCAATCAATATGATCTCAATTTCTGTAATATGTCTTCCATTCTATACAATGAGACCAGGAAAACTAGGAATACAACAATAAATACCCTACAAAATACAGTGCAAAGTTGCTGTTTTAACCACTAAACGGTTTGAAAACGTATAAGGGCCCGCTTTAACGGCGTTCAGCTTACGGCGTTTCCCTAATACGAACATTTCAAATTATGACATAACTCCTATGGTTCCCCCACTGATTAAATACGTCACCGTGCCCCACCCTGTTTGTTTACATTCTCATGGTCAGTAAGCACTAGTTTCCATTTTGTCTGGAAACTCCAAATTTCAAATGTTTTTAAAAGTTTATTTCATATTTTATATATTATTGATAATTATTATTATGTAACCATGTACCAAAAAAAATTACAATAACAGATGTCAAATTTAAATTCGTATATTAGTTAATATACTTTCTTAAAATCCATCCATATATTTTTCAAAATTATATAATATAACACGATTGATAACATATAAATAAGAAATACACCCCACAGTAGATATAAATAATACAAATGTGAGATGTGAAGCAGGAAACTTGACAAGTGTGTAATAACAATACTTATTCCCGGTTGTTTACAAACTGCGCCTGGCCCTTCTATGTATCATTCTTTCTCTCTCTCATTATTTCTATTATCCATTTTACTTTTCCCCACCTACTTTAGACTACAAATATTTAAGGTAGTATGAGTGAATGTATATACATTATCGCTCTGGGTGCTTAAATTCATAGAATAGTGTGTGGGTGGGTGCCTGGGAGCAATTACAATATACCACTTGATTTCTTACAATTAATACTACTGTCTCACCTAGATTTAAGATTAAATTATTTTAAGGTAATAATGAGTGCACTATGTGTGTATTAGTACCTTTTTTTGTTTTTGTGATGCTGGTTCTATTGCTAACTTAATATATGTTAGTGTAAACTTGTTATTAAGTGTTTGTATGCATTTAATGGAAAAAAAGGGTGTTCCACTTTACGGCGATTTCGCTTTAACGGCGAGTAGCTGACCTAACCTGCCGTATAAGTGGGCCCTCCTGTATAACGTTTTTTCAACATTTGATGTAAAAAAAATAGATCACTTTTTTTTTTACATTAAACTGTGTAAAAAACATGATCTACTTTTTTTTTTTGTTATTTTGAAAACATGTAAAAAAAAAAACGTAATCTATTTTGTAGCACTACACATGTGAACTAGATCCCGCTTGGCCCTTACGGTTAACCAAAAAGTTTTTTTTTTTCTCATTACATACTGTGTGCTGCGGATTTTTTTATTTTATTTTTTAATTTTTTTTATTTATTTATTTTTTCCATTTGGCACACATACGAGGTACAAAAAAAATACAGATAAGAGCAGTAAAGCCAAAGCCCCTTATACATGCATGCATTACGGCTGCTTAAAATAATTAAGATTAACTAACAATGATTATATTATTATTATAATCAAAAAGAAAGCGTTAAGCCACAAGGACTATAACAGCGCTGCTACTAAGCAATGATGAAACAGTGAAAAACATTTAAAGTAAACAGATAACTATAAAGCACAAGTGAGTTATTACAAAGACAGGGGGATATGGTTATTCAGTTAGGTATGATTCTGTTAGGTATGTAACTGCGCACAAATTTATCACATAATCCCATTCTTCATATGTAGGCCCCCAGCTTTCTCTCACTAAATCTGAGGCGCTAGAATTTATGCGTCTAGTACGTCATGGACATGGTGCGTAAGCCCTACTAGTAAAGTCCAACCCTGAAAGGGTTAAGAAATTAATGACACCTTCTTGTCATTTGTTCAATTCACTCAAGCAACAAGTTTTCAGTTTTATTTACTTGCTGTGATCTGTTGTCATTCTTTTCATGAGGTGACATTTTGGGTTATTCATTACAAAGCTCGTAAAGTGGTACCCAGATGTTCGAACTGCTCCCAACTCGACTAATTATGTAAGTGTTATTATTGTAAGTGCTTTTGTAAGTGCATTTTTTGGGGTCTGAAACAGACTAATTTACATTAACGCAGTGAGCTACCTGAGTATCATCGTCCTACACATTTAGGAACCTAATTGAAGGCTGGGAGGGTGGTGTGGGTGGCTGGGATGGCGGTGAGTCTCCCCCGCCACTGCGTGGGGTACACCCAGTTGCCCACCGGGCGACCGCATGCTCAAAATTTTTTCCCCTCCCGCAACCACGTTAAACAAAAACATGCCGCAATTCAATCGTGCTATAACCAAAACATGCAAGACAAAGCCATGTTAGACAACAGTCTACTGCACAATGAAATTTAAGCATCTAATTTTGAAGTAACGAGTTTATGGTTGAGCAATCCTTAGCACAATACAGTGGTCCCTCAATTATCGTCCATAATCCGTTCCTGGACGATTTTACGAATCAATTTTCCCCATAAGAAATAATGTAAATTCAATTAATCCATTCCTGACACCCAGAAACTTAAAACAAAAATTTTTTTTTACATGAAACATAGATGTAGTACATAAACAATACAGTGGCACATGATGAATTAAACATTAACAGAATAACACTTACCTTTATTGGCGATTCTTCTTTGTGTATGGAAGACTGGAGAAGGAGACAGATTGGATTATTTACTGTTTGGAAGGGGAATCCCCTTCCATCAACACCTCGGGTACCAATTGCTTTTCTGGGTTACTCTCTTCTCTGTTTCTTAATGCCACTAGGACCACCTTGAAAGTCACTGGAGTCCTGTCTCGCAAAAAAAAATGTCCAGAGAGCTCTGTTTCTGGAGTCTCTTTAAAACTTCCCTAAAATGGGCCAAGACTCTGTCACTGTACAAGTTGCCGATATGGCTTGCAACATCCTTCGCTGGGTGATGTTTCTCCATAAATCTTTCCATCCTACCCCACATTTCAAAAATCTCCTTAATCTCTGAAGAAGGCACCTTCCTCCATCTCTCTTCCTCCTCCTCTGCAGCAAGATTCTGAGCTGCGATCTGTTGCTCTTCCTGGTGAAGCTCTTGCAGCTCCTCAGTGGTTAGCTCTTCGTTGTGGTCCTCCACCAACTCTTCTACATCCTCCAAACTCGCATCCAACCCATGGAACCCCCAGTGCGACAACAGAGTTCACAACTGACATAGGCTCATCATGGGCTGCCTCAAACCCTTCAAAATCCCTCTTGTGGATACAATCTGGCCACAATTTTCTCCAAGCAGAGTTCAAAGTCCTGGTAGTCACTCCCTCCCAAGCCTTACCTATAAGGCTTACGCAATGGAGAATACTGAAGTGTTCTTTACAAAAATCTCGTAGAGTCAAGCGAGTGTCTGAGGTCACATTCAAGCACCTTTCAAACATTGCTTTGGTGTAGTTTTTTTAAAGTTTGAAATGACTTGCTGGTCCATGGGCTGGAGGAGAGGAGTGGTATTCGGGGGCAAGAACTTTACTGTGATGAACCCAAACTCCTCGAAAATTAGGTCATCCAAGTTTGGAGGATGAGCAGGTGCATTGTCCATTACTAGCAGGCACTTGAGATCCAATTTCTTTTCCAGGAGATACTCCTTCACACTAGGGCCAAACACTTCATTGAACCACTCGACAAAAATGTCCCTTGTGACCCATGCCTTACTATTAGATCTCCAAAACACACACAATTTACTCTTCATAACATTGTTTTTCTTGAACACTCTGGGATTTTCAGAATGGTAACACTAGTAACGGCTTCACTTTGAAATCCCACTAGCATTAGCACAGAACATTAGCGTCAGCCTGTCTTTCATAGGCTTGGTGTCCTGGCAGCACCTTTTTCTTCCTGAGTAATGTAGGTCCCCCTTTGGCATTTTCTTCCAAAAGAGGCCTGTTTCATCACAACTGAACACTTGTTCAGGTTTCAGTCCTTCACTGTTTATGTACTCCTTGAATTCATGCACATATTTTCAGCCGCCTTGTGGTCCGAACTGGCAGCCTCACCATGCCTTACCACACTGCATATGCCAGTACGCTTCTTAAATCTCTCAAACCAGCCTTTGCTGGCCTTAAATTCACTCACATCACCACTAGTTGCGGGCAATTTCTTTACAAATCGTCGTGCAACTGCCTAGTTTTTTCACAAAAAAGCGATGTCATAAGACTATCTCCTGCTAATTGTTTTCTCGTTTATCCACACCAAAAATAATTTCTAAACATCTTCGAGTACTGGTGATCTCATTTTTGTCAGCATATTTACCCATTTGCAACAACAGCGTCCTTGATTTCCTTTTTCTTGGCTATGATGGAAGATATGGTTGTACGGGGTTTGTTATACATCCTGGCCAGTTCGCCCATATGTATGCCACTATCATATTGTTCAATGATGTTTTTCTTAAATTCAATCGTATTTCTCACCTTCTTTACCAAAGGCTTGGCACTAGCTTTCTTTGGAGCCATGGTAGCTTATTTAGCACTTGGCAAGCACTAAAATAAAATGGAATATTATTAAATATTTTGCTGGAGCACGTGAGGGGACCGTCGTTCACTGGTAAACAATGGCACACTGGCTGGGAAGGGAAGGCCCAGGCGGCTCAGAGCGTGAGTACGCGTCCCGGACGAAGGACTATTAGCGAGTTACCGGACCATCTGCGAGCAATATTTAGAACAAATAACAGGACTATTTCCGAAATGGACGACTTTCAGGCCGGATGATTATTGAGGGACCACTGTATATAGTAATGAACTGAATTAAGTTTAACCTTAAACTGTCCAAACGTAGATCTACATTCACCTGCGTGGCGCTCCGAATAGTATTCTGAAAATAAAAAAAATCGTGAGGGCTATTTTCTGTGTGGTATAAGACCAAAAAAAAAAAAAAAAAAAAATTTAGGACAAGTACTTCCCGAGATATAAGACCGTGAAGATGGCTCTGGATGCTCACCTGAGGGCAACATCCAGTCCTACTGCTTGCAGAAGTTTTGCCGATTACCTTTTTTCCTCTCGTTTTTATTTTAACCCTAACGGCCTAAGCAGATCTATGTTCACGTGTAGTGCTCCAAAAGTAGATTACATTTTTTTTACATATTTTCAAATATAACAAAAAAAAAAAAGTATTTCAAAAAAAAAAAAAAAAAAAAAAGATCTATTTTTATATACAGTGGCCCCCCGCATAACGATTTTAATCCGTGGAAGAGGGGTAATTGTTATGCGAAATAATCGGTATGTGAATGAATTTTCCCCATAAGAAATAATGGAAATAAAATTAATCCGTGCAAGACACCCAAAAGTATGAAAAAAAAAAATTTTTACCACATGAAATGTTAATTTTAATACACACAAACTGAAAAAGGCATGCACACTTTTATTTATTTATTTATTTATTTATAATTTGAGCACACTTACAGAGGTACAAAAAATACAGATAAGAGCACATGCCAAAGCCACTTATACTAGCAATTTGCATTACGGGCTGGCTTAAAATTAATTAAGATTAACTAAGCAGTGATGAAATCAGTGAAAAACATTAATGTAAACTGACTACTATAAAGCACAAGTGAGTTTTTACAAAGACAGGTCATTGTTATAAATTCGTAGAATGGAGTATTCTGTTAGGTAGTGTATTTTAAAAAATAATAAAGTTAGATTGGGTTTTAGGTTTAACATTTATTGATATAATTGTGAGAAACATTTAAGATATACAATTTATAAGGGTTTAGTTATTCAGTATTTATTTGGTTTTGGGGGAGTAAGTGATCTTTGAGAAGAGACTTGAATTTATAAACAGGGAGTGTTTCTTTTATATTTACAGGTTAATGGGAAATTTCCCGATTTTAGGGGCCCTTTTTTGTGCATTGAGTTTTTGCATAGCGTGAGATGGACACGAGGAATATCAAAGAGGGATCTGTGCCTTGTGTTATGGTCATGTGTTCTGTTTAGGTTGGCAAGGAATGTTTGAGGGGAGGGTTATATCAGAGTTGGGGTGTTCTATGTATGTAATAAGTGCAATAATAAGTATGGATGTTTTGATGGTGAGTAGGGTTTAGTGTATTGAATATTGGTGGAGTGTGCTGCCCGTAGTGAGAATTTGTTATCATTCTAACTGCAGCCTTTTGTTGGGTAATTAGTGGTCTGAGATGGGTTTCTTGTTGTTGAGCCCCCTGCACAAATTCCATAGGTGAGATAGGGGGAAATAAGAGAGTGATATAGGGCCAGGAGGGCTGACTGTGGCATAGTACCGTATCTTCGATAGTATGCCTACAGTTTGAAATTTTTTAGAAATTTGAATATGTGTATGAAAATTTGAGTCTATTATCAAGGTGGATTCCTAAAAAATTTTCCCTCGTTAGCTTTGGATAGGTGATCCGTTTTTCATTATGTTAAAAGGGCATCTGTCTCTGTTACCAAACTGAATGAAGATTTTTTTAATTTTAGGTAATTTGTTGTACCATCCAGGGAGAATTTTCTGTAATTCGGTATTTCAGTATTGGCAGCGTGACTGGGGGGTGGGAGAAAACGTATGTTTTGGCATCACAAAAGTGTGGGTTTGAGAAAATTTAGAAGATTTGGGAGGTCCAT